>JAZHPH010000226.1:0-34997 GCA_037356405.1 Nasonia oneida | reverse complement strand
CCCCCCCCCCCCCCTAATACTATTCATTTATTTCCGAAAGGAATTCCGATATCACATAGATCACGTAATGTTTTGTCAACTATTTCTAAAGCCTTTTTTGGAATCATAGAAGCTTCATCCCAAATAATTAAATCCGTGTTTCGTAATTTTTCTTTGTCAGATTTAAATCTTAAAAATGAGACTTGGATATTGGATAAATCTAAAGGTAAACGAAAAGTTCTATGACTGGTCATTCCCATTGGAAGTAATATCAAAGCTATACCAGTTCATGCCATAGATAAAATTTTAAAGAAACGTGTAATACATCTCAAAAGAAAAATTATTGATTTTAGAAATGATGTTATTAAAAACAACAAAATTAAAAAATCAACAAATAAAAACGAATTACTATACAAGATAGTAATGGATTATTTCGAATTTTTTCAATTTTTATATACAATAATGAAAATTTACATAACAATATAAGAACGATTATAGTTAAAAAAGTTATCAACAATTGGAAATATTATTGTGATTTTATTGAAGTGATTATTATCAAAATGTTAAAAGTAGCGATAACTATTTTGACTTTATGTCTCAATCTGGTATTTTTGGCACTTTAACTGAAATCAAATGCATTATCTTAAGAACAAAATTCATTCATTTTTAACAATAACCATAATTTAGTATAATTTGATCATGTCAGAAAATTATTCGTAATTTTTATACAATAAAATAAAATAAAAAATCAACGCGCCCAAAGTACATTATGACTGAAATAATGTGCTTCTGACAGTACCCCTTGGGTGGTGTGGAAAACTGTCTACTGATGGTTATATTTTCACCGTTCATAAGTATAGCCAAAATAACTATATAATATAGGAATATATATATATATATATATATATATATATATATATATTTTAAGCTCTGCCCGGGCTTAAAATTTAGCTTATATCTAGTTTCCATTACTGAGTGGCCTTTTTGCGAAATTCAAAATGGTGGACCGGTGCAGCTCCGACAGTACACGAATATGACTACAGAATAGCAGTTATATGTCCTTAAAATTTGCAGGGGCAGAGAAAAAATTAATAACAAAACTTATTCGCATGTATTTTTTCCCGCTGAACACGAATCCACCCTTAGTTTTGGCCTATGGGGTCACCTTTCGTCCATAACCTCAAAAAACAGTCCAATAATGCATTATTACGTGGTTGAGACTCGCAAAATTGGTCAGAAAATTAGGGAAGAAGCTTAGTCGCGTGTATTTGTTCCCGCTGAACACGAATCCACCCTTAGTTTTGGCCTATCGGTCATCTTTCGTCCATAACCTCAAAAGAAACAGTCCAAAAATGCATTATTACGTGGTTGAGACTCGCAAAAATGGTCAGAAAATTAGGGAAGAAGCTTAGTCGCATGTATTTTTTCCCGCTGAACAAGAATCCACCCTTAGTTTTGGCCTATGGGGTCAACTTTCGTCCATAACCTCAAAAAAGTGTCCAAAAATGCATTATTACGTGGCTGAGACTCGCAAAATTGGTCAGAAAATTAGGAAAGAAGCTTAGTCGCGTGTATTTTTTCCCGCTAAGACGAATACACCATTAGTTTTGGCCCGTTATAGACTGTTATGGAACCACCATCCATCCATAACCTCAAAAAACAGCCCATAAATGCAGTATTACGCAGTTACTACTCGATTAAGTGGTAAAAAAATTAGCGACAAAGCTTTTCTTATGTATTTAGGTCCGTTGTATTATTATTGAATATTTGTTATAGTAATTACATAAAGCATGTATACAATAGTATTAATACTTACATAAAGAGTACAAAAGTTTCAATGTTGATTTTTAGAATTCGAATACTTTTTCATTAATAATAAATTTTGAGATAATATAATGAAACCATGGTGAGTTAAGATTCCTGTGACTGGTTTTGCCTCTTCAAATCTTTTATTCAGTTTTCTTTTCATTTTGTCGTGTTCTGTATTACTAAAGTAAACTATATGAATAATTGTAAAAAAATTCTTTGCCCAGTTTACAAGTGCTTCAGGTGTTAAAATTGCTTTTGTAGGTTTCACCAGAAGACTAGCACGATAAGCTTCCCGTTTAAATGCTACTCCAATGCCATCAAAACAACTTTCCCCATGAGCTGTAGCAGTGTAATGCCACTCAGTTTCGATGCCAAAATCTACTTTATGATTTAATAAATTTGCTATTTGATATTTGTTTTTAAAATGTTGCTTTGCCCCATCTGTAACGTAAATTATTTTATGTAACACGCGAACGATTTTCGCGTTTTTCGTACCTATTAATAGGGACTAAAGTGACTCTTTTTTTGACCGGCGGGCAAAAAAGTTATTTTAGCGGACAATAAAAACCTTTATTGCGCGCATATTCAAACAGCGGGCAATAATGGCCTTTATTGCCCGCTAAAAAGTCTTTATTGCCCGCAAAACTTTTTTTTTTTGTAATTTAAAAAAAAAAGTTGATTTTGATAAATTTGCATTATTTATTTATTTTATATAATGTTTGAACAAGACAAGAGCACGATTGCCGTGTCAAAAAATAGTCACATCAGTCCCTCTTAACACGTACGAAAAAACGCGAAAATACGTCCGCGCGTACACAATATACTATTTTTAAGTAACTGTTTTCAGATCGGCGGGCGTTTTTCATTTTTTTTGCCCGCATGTGCCGCATTTCTTCGGAAAATTTTCTAAATGTATTTGTAATAAATTCTATGATAAAAAATACTTATACACACTTTTTTCTGTATACAACAAATTAAAAATAGTAAAGAAATTTAAAAATTAATCTACTAAGAGTGTGGTCGCGTCATCTGAAAAAAGTTGCATTAGTCCCACTCAATATGTCAAAAAAACGCAAAAATCCATACTTGTGTTACAAAAAATATGGTGTGCATCAAGGGCTAAGTGGGCTTTTTGGCCTCGTGTCTCGTGTGGTTGCAGTACTCGTCTGCGGCTCGTAAACGCCCTCGCCTTCGGCTCGGGCTAACTTGCTTTAACTCGTACTGCAAACTCCACACTCGGCCTAAAAAAGCCACTTTACGCCCTTGGTACACAATATACTAGTTTAGCAGATAAAAATCTAAAAGAATAAGTTTCTCCTTAAATTTTTTGAACACTATTGCAGGTCTCACAAGGAAGGGTCCCCAGGTGTACCTCACCGATTTTGATCATTTTGTGATATGTAGTACTCGAGAAAATATTAGATACGTGTTTTTTCTTACATGGTAACTCGTCGATTTAAGGGGTGAAAATCACCCTTAAAGTTTACCCCCAAAAACAGGTTTTTTCTAATATCTCAAAAACTATTTGGAGTTTTTAAATAAAACCAACGCTAAATTCTTTATTATAAAAAGACGCTATTGTAGGCACAACTTTTACCCCGAAGGGTATCAAACCATGTTTTTTTTAGAGGTAAATGTGCAATTTTTCGCTATTTTTTTAATATAAAATTGATCAAATCGGCTAGATTTGGTTGAAAATTGCACTACCATCAAGAAAATAAGAAATTAAAGTTGACGTGTTTCGAGATTTACGAAGAAAAATTTTTTTCTTGGTTGTTTTACCCCTTAGGTTATTTTTTTATTTTATCCTTAAATGAAAAATTAGATCCATGAATAATTTTTCAATTTTAAAATGTTTGGCAAGCGATATAAAATTAAAACATTTACTTCCTGATTTTTTCCATTTATTTGTAGAGTTTCTTTGATGATTCATTTTAAAATTCTATAATTTTAAACTATTAATTTATAAATTATTCTGACAGTTTTAACAAGATTAGATAATTTCAAACAATGACATATTTCAGGATTCTTAAAATTTGTATCATACCAAAAATATAAAAAATACACTAGTAGTAAGTAAGCCGGTATGGTGAGACATAACAAATGACGTCATCACGGGCGCATCCTTATCTTATCATGTAAACAAGTAATAAAGATAAGGTGTCATGTTTCTACTTATCATGTAAACAAGTCATAAAGATAAGATAAGGTATCATGTTTGTTTATACAAACAAGTAATTAACATTATCTTTATTACATGTATAGATAATTTTAATTAATTATTTATGTAAACAAACAATACCTTGGCTTAATTATTTGTTTATATTGATAAGATGAGGATACGATAGTAATGATGTCATTTGTTATGTCACACACCAAGTTAGTAAATAAAAAAAATCATTTCTTACAATATATAATGGATTTTATTATAAAAAAAATTATTTATTCGAATTATAAACAATGTAAATCCAATCACACATGTGTACACATACGTACACATACGTACACTTACGCGAGCACACACACACACACACACACACACGCAATCGTATCGTCTGCTAATGCACGATCTCTTTTTGTCCCTATCTCTCTCTCTCTCTCTCTCTCTCTTACTCACACGCACACATTCTTTCTTACGCACACGCTCTCTTTTTCCCCTATCTCTTTCTCTCTCACGCACCTATCTCTTTCTCTCTCACGCACAAGCTTTCCTACTCTCTCTCGCTCTCTCTCACGCACACACTCTCTCTCTCCTTTCTTCCTCTCTTCTTCTATCTCTCACGCACAAGCTTTCCTTCTCTCTCTCTCTCTCTCTTACGCACATGCTCTTCCTCTCTCCCCCTCTCTCCTACACGCATGCTCTCTCTCCATCAATCCTTCTCTCTCACGCACAAGCTTTACTTATCTCTCTCTCTTACACACACGCTCTCTCTCTCTCTCTCTCACGCAAAAGCTTTACTTCTCTCTCTCTCTCTCTCTCTCTCTCTCTCTCTCTCTCTTACGCACACATTCTTCCTTCTCTCTCTCTCTCTCTCTCTTACGTACACGCTCTCTCTCTCTTACACACACTCCTTACTCTTAATTACTAATCTAGGCACACACACACACACATACACACACATACACGGGTAAATATAATTAATGATACAACTTACGCGTTCATTATACACTCACGCACATAAACACAAAATTTCACGATACGACGTCGATTGTCTCTTCTTCAGCACTCGCCTCTATCTTCACGATGACAAGCTTTCCCCTGTTAGCTATGTTGTCGGGAGATGCAGGCGAGTCGAACTGACAAAATTCTTCGCCTATATCAATTTCCGTATCGACTTCATCACCCTCCGCTTCCTCCTGCTGCAACTCCGCTTCCTTCTGCTGCATCTCCGCTTCCTCCTGCTGCTCCTCTCTTTTCACAACATCTAGCATAGCAGCATCTTCATCGGCATGCACCACCTGTGTAAAGATACACATAATTAATCTATTGTGACAAACATAAGATATTTACCTTATTAACTAACTAACCTCCTGCTGCTGCACTAACTTCTCGGCTACCTCCTTCGTCTCCTCCGTCTTATCTGTTTCTACGCTGCAACACCTCAGCTCTCTTTTGCTGCACATCGTACACCGTCGCGCCCTGCACTCCGTGCAGTACGTCCAGCGCGTGCGTATGGTCATACGTTTCATGACCCGCGCACACACTTCACATACATCCCCAAGCTTAGGGATGTAGAAATTGACGGGGCCGATCGAAGGTGAACCTTGCATGATGTGCAGCGTGCGTTTTATCTCTTCACGCTCCTCGTACAGCTCAGCATACGTGTCGCGGTGCTGTTGTATGAGCCGCGACGTACGCTCCATCCGTGATTTTAATAGAGCGCTCTTCTCCAACTGGTGTAAAACAATACTTTTCACCGACATCCTAGTGGAACTACGATCAAGTTGGAACTGACGACTGTAGTCGAAGCAGTCATCTGTAGGGTCTAGGAGGAGAAGGAGGGACGAAGGAGAAAAATTTAGACTTGTGTTGATTATTGTTCGATACCGCACGTGTGCTCGTACACCCGATACCCGAACGAGCTGGGTGACGCGTTGTGCAGCGAAATGCTTGACGGATACGGGATACTTTTTACGAGCGCGAGAGAGCATAACCTTTGACTCTCAAGTGCTCTTCGCAGGAAGTTGATATTTTTTAGTATCCACTTGTCGCCATGAGTCTTAGCAGACGATACCTATACAGCGGAGATGAATCAGTGTGACAAAACAACTATACGTGTTTGATACTGCTTGCTGCTCGACGAACACGGGATACTTTTTACGATTGTGTGTGTGTGTGTGTGTGTGTGAGAGAGAGAGAGAGAGAGAGCATGATCTTTGACTCTCGACTGCTCTAACCGTGAACTTGATATTTTTAGTATCAACTCGGCGGTAAGAGTCTTTACAGTTGATACCTATGCGCGGAAAAAATGGATCAGTGTGACAAAACAACGGTTCAGAGTAATCTCAAATGTAATTAACACGTGGATTCTCGGAGCCGTATATTTGATACTGCTTGTATGAGAATCGCTATAGTCATCGCTTGCACAGGAAGTCGAATGCTATTAAATGTGATAGAGCATTGCTTTCAGCCGCCTTGTATCGTGCGAGAATCGTCGACGGTATCATTATTTCAGATTGTTATGCATCTTGGACCCGTGAGAGCGTAGGTAATATAATACCTATTAATCAGGCGATCCTCTGACCGTGTAAGTGACATTCGGCGAAATTTTGATACTCACGAATGATAAAGCTGAGGCAAAACTTATCACAGGATATTATGTTTTGTGCTTTATACTATTGCGCGAGTCCACACATCCCCCCACTAGCAAGACGTTTTTATACTATATAAACCCTACGTTGACCTCAGGAGCTCAGTAGTCATGAGAGTAGTTGCATTAAATCAAGAGCTCGCAAGCATGTATAACGTAGCCGAGGAGTCTTTACGCAGTGTAGTGCTTCGCATCGCGGGCAATCTTCAAGCAAATAGTGTTGTTAGACGCAGGTGTACAAGAAGCTGGTGTCTACGCGTGAAACGTATGGTAGCGTGCCAATTATGCCGCGAGTTTTCACGTCTTTTACGATGCTGTGGGCCACGGAAAATTGCACAGCTTCATAGACGCATTTTTAAAAAATGCAACTTAGTTGTGCGATGCGCAGCAGAATTTTGTATGCAACAGAATTTTGCGCATTTACCTGTGTTGACGCGGTTAATGAGAGCATTCGAGGAGAATAATGGTGAGTACATTTTTATTGATTGCAATTTTTCTGCACTATATCGCATTGTCATTAATAAAAATCAAACAGTACTTGTACTTGGCAACGAGGTAAACGGTGCCACAGCTGATAGCGTCGTCTGCTACAAGCTCTGTTTCATTCACTCGCGCACGCGCGCGCGCGCGCGCATACACACATTCGTAACGCAGTGTCGTCTGCTCTTACCGTAGAACGCGTCGACTGCTACGTATGACGCCTAGCGTTTTCAAGTCGTCTGCTTCAGCGCTAGGGATATTAGCTTCTTACATCTGTCATATTACATAGTATGCGATGCGTATTTCTTTATCATTACAATAATATAACGTATAATTATAAAATCAAAGAATATACATCCGCTATATTCTATGACAGTGAGAATACTTTTTTTTAAACAACTGTTTTTCTCACTATACTTCTTGCTTTTTTTATTAAAAAAATGTGTAATCAAATATCGGTTAATATTTTGTTTTAATTTATTCGACATCAAAGAGATTTTAATATTCATGTGTTGTATGCATCACTACCTTCGAATACATATAACGTATATTATAAAAAGTAAGCTCTGTATTTGTAACATAAAATTGTTTTACTTTTCAGCGTTAGAAAATTTGTTAGCCGACATAACCTCTGATGAAGATGATGATAATATTACAGAATACACATCAAGTGAATATGTTGAACCTACGTCATCGGATGAAGATGAGGAGGAGGTGGAGGAGGTGGAGGAGGAAGAAAGAGAGGCAAGTGAGACGGTAGAGGAGGATGCAGCGCAAGCGCTGAATGCTGTAGCCGATGTACAGTTTGTACCGGCTGAAATGGTGGGGGTGAGCGCTGCCGATGCACACGGAGAGGAGTTGCGGGCGGAGGAGAGCGAAGCCGTAAGGGGAGAAGCAGCAGCGGTGGCTGCGGCGCCTGCAGCGGTGCGTCTTCAGGTGAATGAGGCTACGGAGGAGGAGGAGGAGGAGGAGGAGGAGGATGAAGCAGTAGAGAGAGCGCAGAATGAGCACGATGCTAGAGCAGAAGAGGCTGAAAATGTACCTGTCAATAGGGATTCTCAGCGCATGGTTAATGTTGACCACCTTCTTGCCACATGTATAGAGCCAACAGCTGCTGCTAATAATATTCTACAGCGCTTGATGGAACGAGCAGCTGATGAAAGCGAGAATATTATTGAGTATGCGGAGCATCCATGTGTTAAAAGACGGCAACAAATCCTCGACTTTTTGGCCCGACCAGTAGAACCCGAAGAAATGCGGTACACAAGAAGAAGCGCTGGAGGATTGGTTACTGAGCATTTTTTTAACCAGGGAAATCCAAGAGATCGTCAAATTAATGAACGTGAGTATTATGCTGTATTTAAATATACATTTTTCTTGAAATAAATTCTTATTTTTAAATATTATTTAAGTTATTCGACGTGGTCTCGAAGGATTTGCAAAGTACCCCAGGGCTTTGAAACAAGATATCATGCGTATCATGTATGTTCGAAGAGCACAAGAAATACGTTGGTTTTTCAATGCTTGTAAAGATAAAAATTCCATACTGTTAGACACTGAAAATTTACCTGAAGTGTTTAATCGTCTGGGACAGAGTTTTTCAGGACCACCAGAAGAATAATTTAAAATAACAGAAAGTGTAAAATAGGGTATTCAAATATTTTGTATTCAATAAATTTTTTCAGAATATAATCACTCTGACGATTCATCTTGTTCTTCTTCTACAACCATTTTTCCTTTATCTACATCATCTTCGAACTCCAATACTTCTGTAGAATCGCAGGATTACGAGGCCGATGAAAGTGATTTTTCTATTCAAGTTGGTAGAGGACAAAGAAGAAGAATTGAAAATTCAAGCAGCAATAATGATGATTTGTCTGACTACGAGCAAGAGGATAATCAGCCCAGTGAGGAGAATGAGGAGGCGGGGGTGGAGGAGGAGGAGATCAGCGAGGAGGATAAGGAGAGAAGCGAAACAGACGATAATATGGATTATCTAGGAGTCGATGAGGAAAGAGAGGATGAGGATATCCAGTCTCCTGGTAATCGTTTTGATATTTTCCAACAAAATTCGCATTATATATCTAAGTATAAAATAGAAGGTAGACGTATTGTGCTACAAATAAGATCTCCTCCGAAGGATGGATCTATAAATCCGATAGTTTGGTTGGAGTTAGTTATTCGCGATATTTATTCTTATATAATTTCATTATGTAATGAAAACGACATGATTGGCGTCTCCGTTAGAAGTTTAAATTTTGCACGAGGCCCGGGTGGGTTATCTTTACGATTAGTAAATAATTTTTTTTACAATGATTTATGGAATTTAATAAGCGGATTAGCTCAGAGTAATGAGGATTTTCAAATAGATGAGAGCTTTATTCTAACATTAACACTTGTTAATATACCTAATGGTGGCCGAGGTGGAAGTAGAAAGAGGATGAGTGTTGATAGCTTATCTCAGAGATCGGTTGTATCTATAAGGAATAACGATAATTTATGCTTGCCAAGAGCTTTAATTGTCGGGGAGGCTTATATGATGTATAAAAAATTCTTTTCAAACGAAGCCATTGATACTTGGAATATTGTCAGAGATAGCAGACGTGGCATGCAAAAAGAGCGCGCAAATCTCCTTACTATTAATGCAAACGTCGTAATTCCTGCAAACGGGTGCGGTATACGAGAAATAGAGACGTATCAACGGTATTATGTCGCAAAAAATATCGCTATTGTAATATACGATAGTTTATCTTTTGGAAGTGGAGAACTGCCCTTTTACAATGGAAGACCTCTGTTAAATTCAAATTCTTTTGACGTTATAAATCTTTTGTACGACGCGCGAAGGCGTCATTTCGATACAATATTAAATTTAACCGGTGCTGCACGCAATCGTTTTTTCTGCGAACATTGTAATAAAAGCTATAGATACGTAGATGAGCATAGATGCACAGCCAAATGTGACAGGTGTTTTTGTGCGCCAACGTGTAATTCTAATATAGATATTATAAAGTGTGTAGAATGTAACCGCGAATTTTACGGACAAATATGTTTCGACCGTCACAAAATAGATGGGTCATACAAAAAAAAAAATAAAAAAATATGCGATGTAGTAAAAGTTTGTAATATGTGTTGCAAACGAATTAATATCTACAAGTCAAAGCACGAGTGTGGAATCAATTGGTGCAACTTATGTCGCGAAAAACATAATGTAAATCAGCTCTGTTATATTCAACCCATTGGACGTGATGTTAACGCACAGATTAATCGTAAATCCCCAAAGAAAAACTTATTTATTTTTTATGACTTTGAGACGCGTCAAGATTCTGCTTACCGTGAACATACAGAGATAAAAATACACATTCCAAATCTATGTGTTGTACAACAGGTTTGCGATGGTTGCATGGATGATGAAAATATAAATATACTATGCCATACGTGTGGTGTAAGAGAGCATATATTTCGCGATGATCCAGTTAAACAATTAATAGGTTTGACAGTACGCGAGAAAACTACCTTCGGTCAAATAATTTGTATTGCTCATAACTCTCGTGGGTTTGATGCGCAATTTATTTTGAGAGAAATCGTTGAAAATACCTCAATAGTACCGAACGTAATATTGAATGGACAAAATATAATTATGCTTCAATGCGGGCGAACAAAATTTATTGATAGCTTAAACTATTTTCACATGAAATTAAGTGTTTTACCACAAACCTTTTCTCTACCGCCAGCTAGCAAAAAAGGATATTTTCCTCATCTATTCAATACTTTAGATAATCAAAATTATGTTGGGGCTTTACCCGAAGCATCGTTCTATGCGCCTAATGCCATGTCGACGTCTGAGAGGGAAAAGTTTATTGTATGGTATGAGGAGAACCGAAATACTTATGAGTTTGATTTTCAACGTGAAATACTCGATTATTGCCGTATGGATGTAGAAATTTTAAGACTTGCATGCATGGCTTTTCGGAAAATTTTCATTAAGTGCGGGAATACTTGTCCGTTTACAGAGGCAACGACCATAGCTTCTGCATGCTCCATTGTGTATAGAAAAAATTTCTTAAGCGAAAAAACTATCGGTATCATTCCAGCAGGTGGATATCGACGCGCTGATAATCATTCGCAAAAGTCAATACAGTGGCTGTTACAGTGTGAACGTGAGATTGGTCGGGAAATCATACACGCGGGTAGAGCACGTGAATTTATGCTTCCAGAAGGGTTTCGTGTAGATGGCTTTTTACCTCCGGAAAATGACAATGCAAATAAAGGTATTGTCTTTGAATATCAAGGCTGTTACACACACGGTTGCCCTTTTTGCTTTAATAAACGTCGAGATAAAATAATGTCATATGGCAGAACTATGGATGAGTCGTACGAGAATACTTTTCGGAAAATTCAAAAAATAAAAGCCCTGGGTTACGAAGTTCGAGAGATATGGGAATGTACTTTTGATCGGGTAAAAGCAGAGAATCGCGAAATCTACGAATATGTAACACAGCATCCTCTTATGAGTCGTATAACGTTGAATCCGCGCGATGCTTTTTTTGGAGGTAGAACGGAGAATATAGTTACTGAGTACACGATCGGAAATATCGAAAAAATTCAATATACAGATATATGCTCTCTTTATCCGTACGTGTGTAAAAGAGGTCGATTTCCCGTGGGACATCCGCGAATTTTAATTGGTGAAGACTGCAACGAATTAACGCAGGGGAATAACAATAATCTCAACAATATTGAAGGATTAGTTAAATGTAGTATCTTACCACCGCGCGACCTGCACATTCCACTCTTACCAATTAAAATGCACGGACGTCTTCTTTTTGCTCTTTGCCGCTCATGCTGTGAAGAAATGCAGCAGTGTGACTGCAATCACGAAGACCCAAAAATGCGTGAATTCACGGGCACCTGGGTTGCTGATGAGTTGCGTAAAGCTGTTGAACTCGGTTACAGTATTACGAAAATTTATATTATTTGGCAATATGAGATGACACAATATAATCAAATTGATGGTAGCGGAGGTCTTTTTGCTGAATACGTAAATACTTTCTTAAAAATCAAGCAAGTGGCTAGCGGATGGCCCTCATGGTGTACTGATGAAGCAACTAAATTACAATACATTGAACAGTATAGACTCGATGAGGGTATAACTATGGATAAAAATAATATCGAAAACAATTCAGGGTTACGTGCTGTTGCTAAGCTCTGCTTAAATTCGTTTTGGGGAAAGTTTGGACAACGGAGTAATTTGAAACAAACTGAAGTTGTAAAATCACGTGAATCTCTTTTAAAACTTCTTACTTGTCCGGAAAGAGATGTTAATGATATACTAGCAATTAATGATGAGATACTGTACGTGAATTGGCAATACAAGCATGAGGCTGTCACTCCTGCCCCGCATACGAGTGTCGTGATTGCGGCTTACACCACTGCTCAAGCACGTTTAGAACTATATAAGTACTTGAGAAGGTTGGGTGATCGTGTTCTTTATTATGACACAGATTCTTGTATATTTGTTTCGCATGACGATGCTTTGGATGAGTATAAACCTTTTATTGGCTCTAAACTAGGTGATATGACAGATGAACTTTGTGGTTATGGTGAAAATACGTATATAAGTAATTTTGTTTCGGGAGGACCAAAGTTTTACGCTTACACAGCTGTAACACCCAATAAAGATGATAAAATTGAATGTTGTAAAGTAAAAGGTATCTCATTAAACTTCTCAAACGGTGTAAAAATTAATTTTGATAGCATTAAGAATTTGATTAACGATGCCTTTGCAAACGAAGATCACGAATCTGAAAAAATGAATGATGAATGTAGTAAAATACGCTTAAAATTCAAAGCTATCAGAAGAACTAAAATGCATGAAGTTGTAATGCGTGAAGAATCGAAAACATGTTGTGTTGTATTGAAAAAACGACGATACCTTACGTCACGTAAGTCTCTACCTTTTGGATATAAGAGTAATTAACTTTTTGGATGTATTTATTGTAAATAAAAATAAACAAATTTTTATATAATTTTCTTATTTTTCCATTTAAAAGATCCCTCACACATTTTTATATCCTCAGTATAGCTTCTGTCATCGAAGAGAACGCTTCTTATGGGAAATTTAGCTCATTTTAACGCGTAATTCAGCTTACTCGCGTTGTTATTTAGTTTGTTGGACACGAATATCAGCTTAAACAGCGGTAATTACAGCTTGTGATTCAGCACACGTAAAATTAGCTTATTTTTACGTGTGCCGCGCCGCGCCGCCGCCGCCGCCGCCGACCGTCCGCGTGCCATAAGCTTATTTTAAGGAAAATCTCTCTCGTGTGTGTGTGTGTGTGTGTGCGTGTGAGTACTAGGAAAAATGGATATGCGATTCAAACATCCGTTTACGTGTATCGTTAGCGGACCCACGGGATGTGGTAAAACAGTTTTTGTCAAAAGGTTTCTTCGACATCTTCCACTCATGTGCAGTGTAACTTTTGATCGGATATTACTCTATTATGCCGAGTGGCAGTCTACGTATGAGACAGACTTTGTTCCAGGAGGCATAAGTAGGGAGAGTAGAAAAAAAAATTGTTGAATTTCACGAGGGATTACCTCAGCCTTCAGATTATTCTCAAGACAATGAAAAGAAAAAATTATTAATTATCGATGATTTAATGAGAGAATCTTCGAATAACATTATTCTCGATTTATTTACAAAGGGAAGTCATCATAAGAATTTAAGTGTGATTTTTATTATACAAAATCTTTTTCACAAAGGGGCTGGTCAACGCGATATCTCTATATCGGTTATTTTTAAAAATCCACGTGATCGTTCGCAAATACAATATCTAGCGCGTCAAGTCTATCCCGAAGACCCAAAATTTTTACAAGAAGCGTATCTCGATAGTACGTCAACTTCTCATGGCTATCTTTTGTTGGATTTGAAACAGTCGACCGAGGATGAATTTCGTTTCCGCACCTCTGTTTTTCCCGATGATAAATTGAGTTACGCATATGTACCGAAGAAGAATAAGAAATTCCGATAAAAGTAGAGGATTCTATGATTAAAGCTTCAGTCTGATTGAAACAATGGCCGAGAGAGGAGCGTCTGCGAGAACCGATAGTCGTAGACAGCGTAGAAGACAGCGTAGAAGACAGCGTGGAGGTAGTGGTGCTGCTGCTGCTACTGAAGCAGAAGAAGAAAAAGAAGATACAAGGTGTGGATGCCTACCAAAGCATTTTACAAAAAAGTGTGTTGCAGTATTGAATGCTCTTTGTCATTCAGATAGTCAACAGCGCTTAGCACTGTTACGTGTAGCTGATAAAAAACTCATTAAAAGCATATGCGAGTGCGTGTTAAATGTATTGCGCGGAGTCGTTAAAATAAAAAACTCACACAAGACAAAGTTAAAAAAACATAAATGTGTCTTGAGAAAATTATTAAATAAATCCAGTAGTAATAACAGTGAAAAAGAGTGGAAAAAAAAGAAACGCGTCCTTATTCAAAACGGTGGTGCCTTTTTACCAATGTTACTTGCACCAATTATAGGTGCACTTGTGTCAAAAATATTTGGAGTCTCTGGAAATTAAAATATGGAGCACGCTCGTAAAATGGTCATTGTACCAGAGGAAACATACGAGAGAGTAACGAAGCAACACTATCAACAACAACAACAACAACAACATATATTAGAAGAGTCGAGTAATGCTTTAGAGCCAACGATACAGACAAAGGGTGATAATTTAAGTCGTCTCGATGCGGAGATGCACGATATACTTTTTTCAAAAAGTATCACCGATGAACGTGAAAAATGTCAAAAATATTTACGAATTTTAAAAAGATATCTTCATTTTAAAAATTTGGAACGTCAGGAACTTTTATCAGATGCAAATATACTTGATGTAGAGCATGAAAATAAAGATATATCGAGTCCATTGACCGATGAAGCGATACTTGCAAGCATTTCCAAGGGTTATGTGAGAAAAGCACGTTTATTGCTTCACCATTGGAAATCAGCATCGCATCGTATTAAATGGGATAATTCAGGTACAGTTAGCATTGATGATAAAGCTATACCACACTCAAATATTATAGATTTACTAGAAGACGTGGTACGGAGTAGACCTGTTGAAGAACCTGTAGGAAGATTTCAATTAGCTAATTTTATAGCAACAACTGACACTCCACCTAAATTAATAAGTAATCCAGAGGTGATAAAAATTAGTGAAAGTTTGAAACGTGCATTAAACAAAATTCCTTCAACCAAGAGAAATAATTCCGAGACCGTTCAGATTTTGGAACAAGGTACTAGACTCGCGGTCGCACAACGCTATAGTGCACGTTTGAATAAGAAAAAATCCATACCGCAAAAAGCAGACAACAAGTGGCTGGCTTATAAAATTTAACATGTCTTATGAAAATCAATACTTTGACACTAGACACGAGACTGGATACGCTGGTGCACGTAATCTGTTACGAATCAATGGTAAAAATAAGAAGAGGAAAAGCGAGGTTAATGAGTGGTTAAGTAATCAAGATGCATACACATTACACAAACCTATTAGACAAAAATTTCCTAGATTGATGTACAATGTCACTAATGTGGATGATTGTTGGGAAATGGTTTTGTGTGACATGCAATCTCTCAAAACGTATAACGATAATTTTGCGTATTTACTTGTAGTCATAGATGTTCTCAGTAAATATGCTTGGGTCGAGCCTTTACGTGATAAAAGTACAAAAAATGTTGTAGCTGCTTTCGACAAAATCTTAAAAAGAGCTGATGGGCGACGCCCAATTCTTATACAAACTGATCGAGGTAAAGAGTTTGTCCATAGTAACACTCGATAATTCAAAATATAAATTTGGTGCGAGAGTGGTCAAACAATTTGCACCGGGAATTTATCTACCTTTGTTAAATAACACATTTCAGAATATAATAATAGATATAACAGATGAAAATGGGAATCATATACCATTCGAGTACGGGACGTTGTCCGTAACACTACATTTCAAGCGCATTCTCTGAGAAAAAAATGGCTTACTACGCAGAATACTATGCCGATCAAATCGGTGGTGGTGATCTTGCACACACAATGCTAAGCAATCGTATGCAGATAGAGCCAAATGTTGAAATAACAGAAACAGCTAAAGCTACAGAGTATCCGAAGGTAGCAGCAATAAATAACACGTTACATTCGCTATTCAACCAAATAGACGTTTTCTTTAATCAAAAATTGGTTTCACCACCAAACAATGCTTATCCTTACCGAGCTTACATCGAAACACTGTTAAATTATTCAAAGAGTAGTATGGAATCACATCTTAGGAGTGGACTCTGGTATGCGGATACCCCTGGAAAATGGGCAGCTATCATGTAGTAAAAAATACGAATAAAGTGTAATCTTTCATAATATAAAAAATGTTTTCATTTATAGAGCCTTACTCATTCCTTTAATTCCATACTGTAGTACTATGATATATTTTTTCCTGTTGCATCACACCTCGCTGTATAGTTCTAAGTACATATACATCGGCATTTATTAACGGTTATAATACTAACATCCGGTGATATTTACTGTTTAGTTTTATATTCCATTTCAATCTTTATCTGTAAGGGAAAGAGAAGCTGATAAAACTGACGGTTGTAGTAGTAGTAGAGTAAACATCCTGTTCTTAAAAACTCGGAGAAATGTAACCATAGCCTTTGACGGTTAACGAATATGATACTTCCTTTGTGAAGTTCTGAGCATACACGCGCAGAAAATCTCTCCCCACTGCATTCGATCATTTTACTTTGAGGTAGTGGGGGGTAAAATGTATAAAAGAGCTTGAAGAGTGAGGAGCTCCATCAGTTCTTTCGTGAAAGTTTGAGAGATCGTTTGCCAAGTGTAACTCTGTATATTGTTCCTCTTGTTTTTCGTACCATGGCCCAATCAAGTGTCAGTGCTCCATCTCGTGTGCAGAACGTTCTGCCAAATATGCTGCTCTCCACGTCTTACGCCATTAATAAGTCAAACTCGAAACGCGTTACTCTTGGCTTCAAAAGTTACCAGGGAAGCTATCGATCAGTGGCGAAACTCTCAACGTCTACAACATGTTTTAAATCCGTCAAATTTGATGCATCTGGCTGGAAAGTCTTCAAGAATTACTTTGATCTTATAAATTGCTATTTCCAAGATGCGTACAGATTCCAAAGTGAATACACTCGACCAACGAAGGTGTACATGGAGAATCATGATCTGATGTTTACTTCTTCATACAATACCAAATCCATATTGATAGAAGAAAGACCTGTCGGAACAGCCATCTTTCCAAATCTTTTGATTGACGAAGAAAACGATGATGTACTGCATACAGTTAGTGCTTCCCATTTCAATGACTACACTGGTGGTGGTGGTGCTGCTGCTGCTGCTGCCGCTACTGTTACTGATGGTGAGAATCTACGTCATCAACCACAACGAGCAAAGAAACAAAAAACAGCTTATCATCAACCATCGATATGCATGCAGCAAGTCACTTTTGACGGGTTAAAAATTGTCTCACAGTGTATTGACGAACGTATGAGTAAACTTGAAGAGTGTGTTGATAAAGTGAATGAAATTGTTTCTCATATTAAGAAGTTTATAATTGACTGTATTAAAAACGATGGTATTGAGAAAGACCCTAATTCTATACTAAAGACGTATGAGATGTTTCAACAATATTATACTTTATACACTGAAAATATTAAAATTATAATTCACGACAAGTTTACAGATACTATTGAGGAAATAATTTTAAATATAATCTTATGTGAAATAGCTGCTTTTCAATTGTTTGATATATATAAAGACATTTATACTGCCATAATTAAAGTATAAATATACATGCTATTTTTTGTCATTACGTTTTGTACATATCTTGTAATAAACCAGAAAATATTAAAATATTCACTTTTTGTGACATCATCTAAACCTCCCACCCTACTGCCACTCCTTACGACTCTCTATAAATATCAACTGTGCATGAGTATGTTCTCATTGCTTCGCGTACACTTGACGAGTCATAATCGTAATATAGACAAACACAATATGGAGAAGAAGAAGAAAGAAGGTTCAGGTCGAGAGGAAGTAAAATATAAACCGGCTTCTGGATACCAAAAGTATCTACCTCAATATTCTTCCAATACTGGATCATTCCCGAAAAAAGAAGGGTACCGGAGTTATTGTCCTGACAAGGAAGCAAATAAAGATTCCAAATATCAAGGACACAACAACACTGATCGGGGATAGCAACAATAAAGTCTTATTCTAAGACTTTGATTTATCAATTAAAATCGGTCCTTTTTAGGACCACAATATTTCTATAAACGTACTACAAACTTATCATACATAAAAAATCTCATTATCCTATGACGTCATAAGAGGTGTACATGACGTCAGTAACAATCCATATTTATCTTAATTGTTTACAAGATAAATGCTTAAGACGTTGGCGATACCTTATCTATATTACCTGTTTTCATAATAAAAAAAAAGTATCATCATGGATTATTATTGCGGTAAAGATAGCTTCTTTTTTTATGTAAACATGATATCTTTATTACACACGTATAAACAAGATATCCTTATCTTAATTAACTGTTTATAAACATGATACCTTATCTTTATTACTTGTAAAGTACCGTCATTGTTTATTATTGTGGTAAAGATATCTTCTTTGTTTATGTAAACATGATATCTTTATCTTAATTACCTGTTTAGAAACATGACACCTTATCTTTATGACTTGTTTACATAGATAAGATAAGGATGCGCCAGTGATGACGTCATTTGTTATGTCTCCCCATACCGGCTTACTTACTACTTACACTCTTCATTAAAAGTGCATTCATACGTAAACTTTATAGGAAATCTTATACAAAAATTATAGGAGTCATTAGTATTTTAAAATTTTCCTATATATATCATATATCACATTGAAATTTTAAAACACATATAATGATATGTTATTGAAATACATTTTAAATTAAGTAAGTATATCTACATATTCAATAATATTTATTAATAGTACTTGCTATATATCATATGCTGATGATAATGCTATTGACCTGTTGATAATAGTTATCTGTGATAAATTTATCCGTGAGTCTTCGTGATAAATTTATTTTTATTTGTAATTCTGCAACTTGTGAAAGCATTGAAATCGGCATTTTTAATTACTTTGGTCAGTTCTACTTTATGTTTAAAAGTGTACTTCAACGTGTTAAATATAACAGTATAAAATAACAAGAACAGTTTTTCATTTTACAGTGTTAAATTTTTAGAGTGGAATAAAATGTTTGTAAACCCCATGAACGTGTTAAACTTGCTTTTAATAACATTTCAAGCACTTAATCTGAAAGAAACTCTAATAACACAACGAGAAACAGATTTAAAAGAGCATATTGAACAAATTTTATTAAGCTCTATGCATGAATTTAATGAATTTGAAGTTTTTGAGGATGAAACTCTTGATTTTGCAGAACCTTATAAAGATATTCAAATGCAGGTTGTAGAAGATGATGAAAGAGATAGTATTACAAATGAAAGTTTTCAGCAGTGCACATCAGATATTGAAGAATTAGATCATGATTATAAAGCAAGAGCAGTAGAGTTTTGGAGAAGTTAGTGTTAATAAAAATTTAAATTTAAAAACCGTACAAAATAGATTTCGAAAGGTAACATCAATAACACAATTAAAACGTTGGGCAAAAACTTTAAATAAAAGTGGAACTTATAGAGAAAAAATAGCTAGAATTTGTTCATTTGTGTTAGAAAATTTCAAAGCTGCTGTTGATGCTGGACATATTATCCATGATATAGATTTACAGAAATGGGCCTTGCAAGCACAAAAGGATATTGGTCATGAAGATTTTCGTTTCAAAGCATCAAAACATTGGGTAAAAAATTTTAAGAGAGCCCATAGAATTGTTGGAAGAAAAATTAATAAATTTATTACCAAAAAAACAATAGAAGGAGCAGATTATTTACAAAAAAGCTGATGAATTTGTTATTGAAGTGAAAAATCTTATGAAAAAAAAGGAATAGAAAATGTTTATAATTCAGATCAAAGTGGATTTCAATTAGAAGTCCATTCTGGCCGTACATTAGCAATCGAAGGGGAAAGTCAAGTAGAATGCTTGGTGCAATCTGTGGCTTCTACGACTCATAGTTATACAATACAACCAACAATATCTGGTGATGGTAGACTTCTTTCCCCTCTTTTTATCGTTCAGACCAGCTAACATTTATGCAATGGCTTCTAAATCAAGAAAATTAACTTCAGGTATTATTTCATATTAGGCGTATTCGAATAATTATGATACTATTTTGGATTCAGAAGGCATCCTGTGTTATTATTAGTGATCATTTTTTTGTTTTAATTTGTATTCTATTAAAAATTACTAAAATTTGAAATTCGTCTGATTTTAGATCATTTTAAAACATGGCTCAAAGAAGTATATTTTCCGACTGTTGGTTTATCAAGTGTACTTTTGGTAGACTCATGGACTGGGCACTGTCCTTCAGCCGTAGAAGAAGTAAAACCTACTAATAAAGAAATAACTTTAAAAATAATTCCAAAAGGAACTACAGGCAAAATACAACCGCTAGATATTTTTGGATTTAGGGTTTGGAAAAATTATGTAAGACACTTTTCGGACAGCGTGATATTGATGAATGAAGAATTGAATCTTCATTTAAGAAACAATATCATTAAACTTCAATCTTTAGTGCACAATCAACTATCTTCTCCGAGATACATAAATCTGTTTAAATATTCATGGTATAAAAGTGGTTACACGGATGTTCATACTCAAAATTTTGAAAATCCAGTAAATTTTGCTTTTAGATCACAATCTAATATACTTTGTGAAATTGCAGGGTGCTCTAATGTCGCAATTGTTCGATGTTCATGGTGTAAAAAATCTTTATGTTTGAAACACTTTTTTGATGATTATCATTATTGTTCTACTTATGATCCTTGATAACAATTAAGAAAATTATCTAATTTTCAATTACCGATGTATTACACATAAATTGCATGATCTAAATAATTGTAATATTATAAGTTTGTAGAATGTATTCGAAATAAAATTTATTACACAAGAGTTGTAAAAATTTACAATAAATGTGTAAATCTGCAAATAAATTAAAATAATTTAAAAATAATTCAAGAATATAATTTTTTATTTAAGGATAAAATAAAAAAATAACCTCAAGGGTAAAACAATCAAGAAAAAAAATTTTTCTTCGTAAATCTCGAAACACGTCAACTTTAATTTCTTATTTTCTTGATGGTAGTGCAATTTTCAACCAAATCTAGCCGATTTGATCAATTTTATATTGAAAAAATAGCGAAAAATTGCACATTTACCCCTAAAAAAACAGGGGTTGACACCCTTCGGGGTAAAAGTTGTGCCCACAGTAGCGTCTTTTTATAATAAAGAATTTGGCGTTGGTTTTATTTAAAAACTCTAAATAGTTTTTTAGATATTAGAAAAAACCTGTTTTTGGGGGTAAACTTCAAGGGTGATTTTTACCCCTTAAATCGACGAGTTAGCACGTAAGAAAAAACACGTGTCTAATATTTTCTCGAGTACTACAAAATATCACAAAATGATCAAAATCGGTGAGATACACCTGGGACCCTTCCTTGTCAGACACGTAATAATGCATTTTTGGACTCTCTTTTGAGGTTATGGACGAAAGGTGGCCCCAGAGGCCAAAACTAAGGGTGGATTCGTGTTCAGCGGGAAAAAATACACGCGGCTAAGCTTCTTCCCTAATTTTCTGACCACTTTTGCGAGTCTCAGCCACGTAATAATGCATTTTTGGACTCTTTTTTGAGGTTATGGACGAAAGATGACCCATAGGACAAAACTAAGGGTGGATTCGTGTTCAGCGGGAAAAAATACACGCGGCTAAGCTTCTTCCCTAATTTTCTGACCAATTTTGCGAGTCTCAACCACGTAATAATGCATTATTGGACTGTTTTTTGAGGTTATGGACGAAAGGTGACCCCATAGGCCAAAACTAAGGGTGGATTCGTGTTCAGCGGGAAAAAATACATGCGAATAAGTTTCGTTATTAATTTTTTCTCTGCCCCTGCAAGTTTTAAGGACATATAACTGCTATTCTGTAGTCATATTCGTGTACTGTCGGAGCTGCACCGGTCCACCATTTTGAATTTCGCAAAAAGGCCACTCAGTAATGGAAACTAGATACAATAAGCTAAATTTTAAGCCCGGGCAGGAATCATTTCGAGCCTCTGATTTTTGGACAGAGGGGGGTGGTCGGTTTCAAAAAGAATGACCCATATATATATATATATATATATATATATATATATATATATATATATATTGTCACGGGGCAACTGTGCTTTAGCGCGACAGCCGCGAAGATGCTGTGGCGTCAACGAGTGGGATTACTCACTCTTTTATCTCCGCACGGCTATCCCTCGATGATGCTGAAGTCGGCGACGGACGTTAGCCGTCGGTGCAATGCCGACTCCGTACTATGCAGCCGATTTGCCTCTGTGTACAACTGCGCTTTCTTCGCGTATAGAGTCTCCGGCCAGGCGCGCGCTCTGTAGCTGCGCCGCGATGTAACCGGCTTTACTGTACCGGGTTCGTCAGAAGGACGCAATAGGTTTACGGAAGAAACAAACAAAAATGCGTTCGTGTTCAAAAGTAAGATGTCTATATTCACTCAAGATGTTAATACAATGTAACGCGTGTCGCGAGAGGACGAGTTCGCACTCGCGGCTCGCACTGGAGACGAGCCGACGACTCGGTGGCAGCGAGTCTCGGCCTCGGCATCTGCAGCCGATTCGGTGGTCTATAAATCACGCAGTAGCTAATGTTACGGACTTACAGTTTCGACGCGCGCGTTGGTGCTCGGTCGTCGCGTATCCGTCGGTTCCCGACGGGGAAAAGTCCTGGATGACCGGGAGGCGTCCCTCCTGGCTGAAACAGTGACGTGCTGGGGTACCCCGGGTGCTCGAGGTGATGGAGGCTCGGGTGTTCTCCTCTAGCGGATGGTCTTGGTCGTCACTGCTGTCTCTCGTCTCGGATGCACGGGAAATCGCGGGTGGTATACCCGTAAAAGGTCGCACGTCTAGACTGTCCTGGCGCTTTCGCCTATCTGTCTCGCACGCTGATTCCGCGCGCGCTTCCCAAGTACCGCTGAACTGGCAACGTCGCACAGTGGGACAGAAAATCAAAAAAGTGATCATGGGCTGTCTTCACTCGAAGAAATGCTTGAAACAAAAATTCAAGGGTAGGAAAATCTTCGTCAGAATGCCTAGTTTCCGAATCCTTTTCTCCCGGAACCCGCGGACGTCTGTATTTTTTGTCTCACCTCAAAACCTGACCTCATTTTTAGAATGTCCTTTTTCGATTTTACCGATAATAAGTTAGATCGTTGTATTTTACATTTTTAACCATAATAAATGAGATGTCCCTGGCGGAAAAAATCACTGTTTTTTTCTATTTTTTTTTTGTTTTTTTTCTGCTTTTTATTGTTTTATTCTGTACTTTTATGGTTGTAATTTGAATATTTATGTTGAAATTTGTTAAAAAATGTACAAATTTGTAAAAAGTTATAAAAAAATTTGTATAAAACTGTTTTTTTTTTCACCGAAATTGGAAATTTGAAACAATAAAATGTATTAAAATGCAGAAAAAAAAGCAGAAAAAACAGAAAAAAACAGAAAAAAACAGTAAAAAGCATGAAATAATGAGAAAAAATTGGTAAATGCGATTAAAAACTAATTAAATCACATAAAAATAGTTCAATATAAGTGAAAAATAATAATTTATGGAATTTTTAAAAATATACAGACTGCACTGCCTCATCTCACATGTATTTATATTCAACTGATTCTTGCATACAATGTTTAGTATATAAGACCGTTCAATTACAAATATAATTAGTAGTAACTTGAACTGTCTTATATACCAACCATCGTAAATTCTTAGCGCTTGCGGGTGAGAAAAGCCGGTCGCCACCTGGCGGTCAGTCCGAAAATCTCAGTTTGTTTAACCTATATGTTGTTTTTGTCTTTTTATTGATTATTACTGTTTTTTTATGTTTTTTTCTGTTTTTCTCTGTTGTAATTGGTTTTTATTTGATTTTTTCTCTTTTTCCCTGTTTATTTTTGTTCCAATTTTCCAAATCCGGATAGATAATGACAACTTTATACAAAAATAAACAATAAGCAACAGATAATAATAGAAAAAAACCAGAAAAAAACAGAAAAAAACAGTGACTTTTTCCGCCAGGGGTGGGCACAGTATTTACTAGCGTGCACTTATATACTATATATAACAAAAATATATATATGTATATATAGGTCGTTCATGGTCAAATCAAAGATCAAAAATTTGTTGCTTCGTCAACCTACGGTAAATATATTCCAGAAACAGTTTCAAGTGCACCTGAATTTTTTCAGATTTTTAAATTACTTTTTACCAAAATGGTAGGGAGCCAAAGATGTCAATTTTGGCAATAATTGGGTTTTCAGCACTAATGAATTAATTCATAGCTCTTCAGGGAAGCATTTTTCACTATAAACATAAATATACTTTTTTTGTAAAATTTTCTGAATTTTTCAATAAAAGTACCCTTAAAGTCATATATGTATATTTATTTATACAACGTAAGGGTGTAAAGATGTGCATGTGTAATAAATAAATAAATAAATGCATACTCACACACGTGTGTCTATGCACCCATATATATACATATTTATATATATGTTTATACATATACATACATACATATATACATATACCAACTTGATAATTATAATAACAAAAAAAACATGATGATAATGTTTGTAACTGTATTTTTAATAATAATCGTTTATAACTATAATTATCAAATTGATTTGATATTTTCACTAAGTATTTATTTTTCTTAGAGTATAATTCCTAGTTTTTATTTTATGCGCACAGTAGATGTGAAAAGTACAAAATTTTTTTTTATAAATTAGTCTTCGTAGTTTAATTTTGTCTGATGAAAACCAATTTCAAATTTATTCTGATTAAAAAAAAATCATTGTGCGCATTACATTATGTAATAAAAATATTGTATAATGTAATATAAAACTTATTATTTGATTTATCAAAACTTGACAACATTAATACAAGTTATGATATTTTTGTAACTGTGCTTTCATTAATAATCGTTTATAGCTTCGTTTAGAACTACCGTTATTAAATTATTTTATTATTTTTCGCAGAAAGTATTTCATTTAGCTTAGAGTAGGATATTCCTGGATGTTATTTATTAATGCGCGGTAAAAGTCAAAAGTACATAGTTTTATGTTTTTAAATCAATCCTCGTAGTTTAGTTTTGCCTGATGAAAACTCATTTCAAATTCATTCTTGGTTAAGAACGATTGTTTGCGATCACAAACAGTATTTTGAAAATGCGTTCATTTAATATAAAACGCCAAGGAATGTTTTAATTTTAAAAGATAATTATACATTAGATTTTGCAAAACAAGCCGTCTTACTTGAGTAATAGTTTAGAATTAAGTGTTGCCGAAAAGATTGAAGTCTCTTTAAAATTATGGAAAAATTTCTTCAACAATGTTAAGCGTAGATTAAGCGTAGATCTACACTCCCAAAAAATAAAAGAAATTATAGTGTTTTCGAAAATAAATATGCTGAATGGCTTAAACAAGATGTCGAATTTAATTTAGTGCAAGTTGAGAAAAATGCTACTAAAGCAGGTAAGATATATTCATCAGTATATTATGATTATTTAAAAAACTGACATTTTTTATGGTTAACTTGATTTTTGTTTTTATTAATTTATCTAAAAGAAGTTTTATATTTGAAGGCTAAAGATTATGATATTATAATATTGTAAAATATTTTATTTCTATATATTTTTTGAAGGTATACAAACGACTGAACAAAAATATAAAGTTTCATTTAATAAGGCGTCAGAAGCAACAAAAAGACGACGAACTACAGCTTTATGTGGTCAGTTAAGCGCTGAAGAAGTTTATGAAGCAGCGAAAAAAAAAATTAAAGTTGGACAATAATTTGCCTAGTGTCAGATTGATTTCTAAGATAGTTGATCCTTATTATGCAATAAATATTGAAAATGCGTATAAGAAAAGATCTGGTACGCAATTGCCTCCTGAAAGAGCTTTGTCATTAATGATCGATACTAATTTATCTAAACAAGTTTATCAAACAATAAGAGATGTTGCACTAGAATATGGTCACGATTTTTTGCCACCTTATAACGAGGTAAGATTTTTAAATAAATAGTTGTAGTGCCTATGCTGTCTGAAAAATCTGCAGGCTCTGATAAATCAAATTACAAAATTACAATTTTATTAATTTTAGATAGTGGTTTTTAATAAATATCAAATTAAACTTGATTATTTATTTGTTACTTTGCAATCGAGTGATCTTTTTTGATATTTTTAAATATCAATAATGCGCGCACTTTACAAAATTTTTAAGAGAAACAGATTCGTTCAGCTCGGGTCAAACTATTTTTTTTACATAAAAAAATATTGATTTAAAGATCTTGCTTTGGGAGACCCTGGTGAAAATAATATTATTCACATAATTGTTAATAAAATTTATTAGCTTTCATTAGCATTTTTAGGTAAATATATTTTCACCTAGGGAACAAAAATAAATTCAAATATAATTTTCATTGCGGCCTTATCCCGCAAAATGACCATAATTGTTTTATTTAGGTTAGAGAAGCTAAAAATGAGTCTTATCCGAATGATTTAATAGTTACGGAAACAAAGTGTGAAGTTTATTTAAAAAACTTACTAAGTCATTCACTGAAACGATTATTTAATTATTTAAATCTCAAATTTGATCGAACGGCTACAAAAAATTAGTATTTCTTGGTAAATATGGTTTTGACGGGACAAACGCTAACGTTTATAAGCAAAAGGCTGACAACAAAGATGCAAAATTCAATAGTATTTTTTGTTCATCATTCGTGCCTCTAAAATTATATGATATGGAAAGTAACTTAGTGTATTGGGAAAATAAAAGTTCATCTTCACCAAAGTTTTGTCGACCAATCAAAATTATGTTCGAAAAAGAAACGGATGTTTTATGTATCCAAGAAGAAGAAGATATCAAAAAGCAAATTTCAGAGCTAAAAGACTTTGAAACTACAGGATGCTCAATATCCTACGATTTAAAGCTTACGATGATAGATGGCAAGGTGTGTACATGGCAAATAATTTTCTTAATTACTTAGGACAATCGTTAGGGTAAATTCATTAAGCAAACATTTCGTCATACGCTATTTTTATGCCGAAAATAACGAGTCGATTATCCAGATAGATATCCATGTTCATTCACATTGATTCAACGTGGATATTTGCATGAATGATCTGACTAAATTAATCTACATGAATTCTTTGCAATAATTTCTGTGAATATTAATCTTAGAACGAGTGAAAGAACTCAGAGTGAGTTCCGACAAAAGGAAAGGGTTGAGTGAGTGAAGGGTTCTTTTTAATTAACACACAAGTTTTCGCGGTACACAAAAGGCACTTGCTTTGGCGTAAAAACCCTCACGGTTTAGAGGGAAAAGCCTCAGCAAGTGTAAGCTTTATTGAAAATAAGGAAAGTGAAACCATACAAATAAAAGAAAGAGAACAGTGACTCTAAATGAGAAAAAACTCAAGTGAAAGAACGCACGCAAATGCAAAGACGCGAGGTACCTTTTCCGCACGCAGAGAGAGCTCTCTTACCGCAAGGACGAACGCAAAAACCGCCGCTGAAGAGGGCGTAGAGCAGGCCCCGTCGTATTCCGCCGCCGCTTCCGTCCTGGTCCTGGAGGTCTGGAAGCTGGGCCTGGGGAGCGAAAGGATGGTCCGCAACCGTGCACCAAGCGCGCCCCGACGTCTCGGAGAGCCAGACGCTTGGCACGAGAGCAACAAGGGGTGTTGCCGCTATTCGCTCGCCCCGAAGGAGTCACGTACAACACGTGGACACCTTCGCCAACAAACCTTAAAACTATCGCCTCGAGGCACACTCACACACGCGCACAAATACACACACGCGAACGACGCGATCACGAATTTTCCGCTAAACACAACAAACACGGCGCAGAACGAGGTGAACAGTGATAGCTCTGAGAAGAACAAGTCACTGGCTCACCGTACAGAGAAAAACGTCGAAAAGCGTAAGGAAGCCAAACGTGCGAAGCGCTAGGCAGTCCGAACAGGAATACGCGCGCGCGGGCCCTTCGCGCGCTCGCAAGCGGGGCCGGCGGCGCGCAACTCGACGCATGCGCGCGCGCTCTCAACGTCGCAACGGAGAGCGCGCAGCGGCGCGAAATTCAAAAAGCCTAAATTTACACCTACACTAAATGAACGGACAAAACGAACTGAACATTCTGAGAATATTTAATTATAACAAGTCTATAACTTGGTGAGACAATTGATTCGTCGTTGAATTTGCACAGTACCATTTAGATGGTACAATCAATATGAACTATTTCGTACCTTAAAAGCTCCTTGTTTTTTATTATCAACCCCGCTTTAATATTATTTGAAAATTTAAGTGAATAGCCTATGCAGATATCCACGTTAAATTAAAGTAGAATCAATATTTACCAGCATGGATAGGTAGATAATCCACGTTATTCTACCCAATTAGTTTAAACATGTTGGGTTGTAAACTTTACAAAATCAACTTCATTTTCATCTAAATATATTTTATCGAAAATTAAAATATCTATATAAAAATATAATAATAATTTTAGATTTGCAATGCACTGAATAGATCGTCAAGTCAAAGATGTTTTGTCTATAGTGCTACTATATCAGAACTGAATAGTTTGGAAAATGTAGTACAAAGAAAAATTAATGATAACGCATTAAACTACGGATTTTCTGTGTTGCCGAACCCGATTTATGGAATTGGTACTGCATATATCATACCGCTTAGACATTAAAAAGTGGCGTGTAAGTACATGAATGTGATTATTTGGTAGCTCTATAATCCAAACATTAATTTTGAGTAAATATTAAGACGAAAAATCTGTCAAGATAGAAACAGCAACTAAAAGAGTTAATGTAATAGTTGCAAAATCAAATAATTTAAAAACAGATTTCATTAAATGACACCTTAGTTTTTTCTTATATGAATGTAATTTATAGCGTTAATGATTCTAAGCTTAGAAATTCATGAAATTTGTAAATTTTTAGCTTTTTGACATTATAATTTAGTAGTAAATCTTGCACTTTTATAAATACGAACAATATTACTAGTTCTATGTAAATAGATTAATATATGTCATTTTACCTTTTTTTTCTTATCGTAGGTTCCAAAAGAAAAACAGGGCATTATCAATAAAAGGAAAAAAATAATACAAGATGAACTATTAAGTCAGTTAGGTATATTGGTCGATGCTCCTACTCAATACTTTGGAAATACAAATGACGGAAACACAGCTAGAACATTTTTTAATAACCCTGATATTGTTTCAAATGTAACTGGTAAGTTACATTTGAAAGTTAGTAAACAATATTACTAATGATACCACGGAAGTTTAAACATAAACGCATTCAAAATCATTTTGAGCCAGTGCATCGTTTGTTAACAAATTAATTGTGACTTCAAACGTGCTTAAGTCACTTTTGTCATATGTTCTTAATTTTTATTTTTCGAAGTTAACAATTTATCCATACGTAAAGATCGCGCGGGAAAATAAACAACCAATTTGTGAGCGAGAATTAGATAGTTACAACGACCAATCTTGTAACAAATGGAATGATTATCATTTATTTTTGAGAGTAAGACACTGATTAAAATGAAGCATTTTAATTTAACAATTAAAATATAAATAAAATATAGTTTGTTTACCAAAAACGTTAAGAAATTGTATGTTGATAGCACTAAAATATATTAAAACTCTTTTAGAATTTGACATCGTCTTATTGAAAAAGTTTCATACCATTTTGGGCACTATATCAAGTAGTAATAGAATTAATACAGCTGCCTTCAAAGAATATTGTTTTCAAACAGCAAAATTGTATATAAATAAATACAACTGGTATAATATGCCACCTTCGATGCATGTTATTTTGATTCACGGACATGCGAATATTGACAACTTTGCGTTACCAATTGGAATGATGTCAGCGGAGGCACAAGAAAGCAACCACAAACTTGTAAAACGCTTCAGAGATAGATTTTAAAGTAAAACTGCTCGGTATATAATTCAAATCATATATAATTTTAAGTATTCTACAGCTTTTTTAGAAAAGTATTAAAGTAAATTTTTATTGTTTCTTTTGCATTAGGGTAAATACAAACACAGACATGTTCAAAAGGTTACTCATTAATTCAGATCCTTTTATAACGTTGTCAAGGCCAACATCTCATAAAAAACACAAATGCTTATCTGAAGATATGGAAAATTTAATTATTATACCATCACATACTCAAGATACGGATTCTGATTCTCGTGAATCAGAAGATGAATCCGAAAGTTGACCAGAAGGTAGATAAAAAATAGATCCTAAGAATTCAACAGATACAATATAGGTTACTGTTGCCTACAGAACATCATGTACCATATTATTTTCGTTAATGATTGTAGTTAAAATTTAAAACTTTATTTTATTATATGGATGTTATACTTGTACAATTTTGAAATGTCCTTCATTCATTAATAATTTCCTAACCAATAATATATCATATATTGCATTAGATCTAGCCTAAGATCATATATAGGAACATTTATCTTCAACAGCGAATTTATAAAACAATTCACACAAGATCCTATGTAAGATCTGGTTGCCATCGCAGAAAAAAAGTTTTTTTTTCAATATTTTACTCAAGATCTTATGTAAGATCTCATGTCAGTTTGTGATTCAAAATAATTGATAAAATCATGGATATAATCTTAAGTAATATCTGCTTTAAGGTCTTGAGTAAGTCCTTACGTAAAATGTTAAGAACATATAACATAAGATTATTCAATAGTGTGTCACGTGTGAATACTCACACGTATATAGCGTTGCTAGTTATAATGCAATCGACGCATAAGACGCCAAATACGCGCATAGCAATAGCTCGGACTCACCCCGAAGCCCGTTTCTTTCGACTCAGCATAACCTCCCTTCCACGATTTCGGATGACCGCGCGGGTAGAAATCACACCACCCGAGGAGTCTATAAAAAGGGGTGCATGCGGGCGCTCGCTCTCGATTCCGCCACCCACGATCCAGCACTAGTACGGATCGTACACTTAGAACGCACATTCTCCGAGATCACCTTAACACGCGTTCTCTCTTTCATACAATCAGTTCATTGTGAATTACGATTAATAAACAGACACATTCACCGATAATCTCTCGTGTTCATTCATTACCCCGGTATTTTCGCAGCAACCGTGAGCTTAACACCTCACGGAGAACAAAACTATCGACCCTCACACGTAACATTTTCTGGTGCTAAGTGTGGGGTTTTGTTGTAAAATATACGGGCATATTTTAACACCGCGATAGAAATAGATTACTCGGTTACCATTCCAATCCAATGGACAGGAAGGAAGAATGATCTTTGCCTGTGTACTCATCGTTGCAGCTACTTTAAGGTAAGTCAAATAAATATTAATAGAAACTAATAATTATACCCTGGGATTAACATCAGTGAGAACTCTTCCAGTTCGGATAACTAACAACTAACTTAAACCGCTCCGAAATATTAAAATTCTTCGGTCTTAGATACCGTGACAAAATACGAAATATGGTAGAATCAAATCCATCCGATTATAAAATATCAAACTTCAACGAAAATAATGGTCTCGAAACACAAAACATATTCATACGCGAGGCTAATTATCCCGACACCTTTCAAAGACGTTTGCAAGAATTCGAGACGTCAGCGGAACCGGCGCTCCTTCTGCACACTCGATTAACGATCGCATTGCAACTCGCGGACGTGGCCATGGCGCATTCGTCAAGGGGAATGATCGACACCGCGATAAGTCACATACAGGGAATATTACAGCAAGGACAGTTGATCCCAACCGATAAATTACAATTGCTAAAGGTCGCGAAAGAACACCTCCTGCAAATCCGAGACAAATTAGAATAAATGACAAAGCGTCTCAACAATCTAACCTCCATATGACATATAAAATAAAAAATAAAGATAATAATCCAGGTCCAGACGGCGATAAAGTTCTCTGCTGGAATTGCAGTTGGCCCGGTTATACCAGGTTCACCTGCCCAGATGCGCCTCTGCGCAGCCCTCGGAAAACGAGGAAGAGAGCGAGTAGATAAGGTCCCTACCGCTCTAGAATACCCGTGGACCTTCAACACTGAAAGCGTAACAGGAGTAGCGCAAACACTGCACGACACGGCGAGCGACTCACCGCTAGCAACGTAGTACCTCGACCGATGTGGAGTCGTCTTGCGATGGAGGTACTGTTGCCAGCGCTTTGGTAGAGAAGTATCCATGGTGGTGGCTAGCCGTGGAGGCTGGCCAATATAAATTGAAAGGATTCTACGATGCCGGAGCTTCACGCACTGTCGTCGGCCCCATAGGCATATATCTCGTGGCCTCATTGACTAGGCGCGTCCGACCTCATGTGGGCCCCGGTGCTAGAGCAGTCGATACAGAATGCACGTTGGGTGCAGGCTTCGCTCGCGCAATTTCGGTGATGCTTGATCCAGTAGCAAATAAGCTGCTGCTCAAAGGCACAGACGTTGAGATACAGGCCGTCCTCTCGTCTATGCGTGCTGATGAGCTTTTATCGCTCGCCTCCCTCGGAATTGGAGCAATTACTGAGGAACAGCGCGTGGAAATCGACGATCGGATGGAAGAACTGTTACCAGAGCCCTCAGGCGAACAGCTAGGCTGCGCTGGGCGGATTTGTCGTGACATCGACGTCGGCGGTGCCCGCCCCATCGAACAGCGTTATTACCCTGTTTTGATAATTTTAGAGGACAAGATGCACGAGCATTTGATTTTCGTTTATTTTGCGTTATGTACGCTACCTCAGTTAATTGAGAGAGACGAAGAGACTAATAGTTCCTACCAATTTAGTACTTTAAATACTCAATTAATCAAAGTATGTTTCTACATTCCAATTCAAAGTTTTCATTTCTTTATGAGAGAGACTAGTTACTCGAGTTGGTGCCTCGTGCTACCAACGTCTGGGGGTGGGGGATATAACAAGTTGACCGAATACACTCGTTGGGCCTCTCTCCCTCTCATTGTATCGTATCTCATATTATGTAACTAACTACTTTCTTACAGCTAAGACTACAATGTACGTGAGGAGAGAGAAGCGAGCCCTACATGCGTACACACAGAGAGAGAGAGAGAGAGAGAGAGAGAGAGAGAGAGAGAGAGAGAGAGAGAGAGAGAGAGCCGCGCGCGTGTATGTATGCAAGTAGGTGTGAACCGCGTTGCCGCGCTGCCGGCTCACTTGGTAGTTGACCATCGTTTCGTACAGTCGAATTCTCAGACGTCTTGTAACGCGAGCCATATTCTTGTAAAAGCTTCCGCGCGATTACTTTAGTGAACTTTGTGCTGCTCCGGGTACGTGCGTCGCCGTGTGCTTTTGTTCTTCACGGAGAAGACGTGAACTCCTGTTGCTGCGAGGCGTGCTGGTTATCGCCGCCCGCTGTCCATCCGCACACCGCCACTCACGCTAAGCCCCGAGGCATTGTCACCGCTGCGCTGAGACCCGGCTTGCTATCACCCGCCACGGTACATCCGTGACAGCCGACCCGAAGCTGCGAAGCGTCCTTGCGATCCTGCACGAGCGTCCTTGTAAGTACCAATTCGTACGCTACTCTCTCTCTCACTCTCTCTCTCTCTCTCTCTCTCTCTCTCTCTCACACTTCGCGCTGCTTTGTAATTGGTGCTCAATATGTTCAATCGTTACATTTCATTCGGGCTTGTTATCATTTCGTCCCTGACTCTCTGCCTTTCCCGCGCGTTCCTTTAGAAATAATTCGCGAACTGCTACAAAGCATATACGCTCACGACGCCTCCGCGGGCTCACGTGCACGAGGACGTGCACGTACAGCATACTGCGCTACGGGCCAAGCTTCGAACAGCTTACAAGAAGCCTGCAACGAGCTGCTGCTTTTCACTCCTCTCGCTCTTTAACAGATCAGCGGATACGCCACTGAACTCTTATTAACAGTTACAGAACACCGTTATAAGTAGTATATGGGCTGGTATGGAGAGACTGAGCGTGGCCTAGGTGACGTCACCAGTCCCGTGGCTGGCGCCAGTTGTTTATGTAAACAGAAGCCCATGTTTATATCAACAGTAGCTGATAAGGTTAATAAACATGATTTACGACCGCTACTGTCATAAACAGTCTGTAATCGATGGGTGCCTTTTGTTTATTTATAAATAATTATAAATAATTTTTAAACAAAAGCTATATGGCGCATACGATGTCATAAGGTTAACATGATTTACGACCGCTACTGTCATAAACAGTCTGTCATCGACGGGTGGCTTTTGTTTATTTATAAATAATTATAAATAATTTTTAAACAAACGCTATATCACGCATACGATGCCAGCCCTCCCCCTTTTACCCAAGCAGACCCGAGCGCGACTCTCTCTCTCTCTCTCTCTCTTTCGCTGTCTACTCCATACCGGCCCCGAGCTCGAACGCACGTGCGCGACTCTCGCTATACCAGCCCGTAGCCCCCTCTNCCCTCTCCTTCTACACTATAGTAGCCCCTGAGCTCTGGCGCGGTGGCTCCCGCCGCTGCTGTACCGGACCCGCTTCTCTCTCTCTCTCTCTCTCTCCCCTCTCTACGCCATACTCGCGCGCGTCCGCCAAAGCCGCCGTCTACCTGTCGTATACCTGCTGTTTGGCTTTTATTGCCCTTGCGCCGGCTCTGATCCTTTCTGCG
>JAZHPH010000225.1:182046-198041 GCA_037356405.1 Nasonia oneida | reverse complement strand
TGCGACGTGTCGTTAGAATAACGACACGCGATTACAACACATAATTTCGAGGCGTTGATTCTCGGATGTATTTGTGATAAATGCATCGGGGAATCAACAACGGTGGATTGTATCTTCTGTTATCCGGTACGTCCTGGGGTTCCTAACCTCACTCGTCAGCGCCGGAGCCAGAGATGGCTCCCCGGTACTGACGGAAAGAGCATTACTCGCGGAAATAGCGCCAATGCGACCCCGCAGAAACCCTGGGTCTCTGTTATATCGGCAGAACCATCGTGCCTGTTGCTGGTGACGGCACCAGGAGGCTTCGCGTCGTCCTCTGGAATACGAGGAGATCCGCGCGTGATAGACACGAGGCCGCAACTGACCGTGGCGCATCCTCGCCGCGCATCTCGCTCGCAGAAATATTCGTACGAGTAGGTAATCGCCGAGCCGCGAGCATGTAGCAGCCGCGATAGTGTATAGCCGCGGAGAGAGGGAACGCGCGCGGAAGCCTCGGAGAGAGAGAGAGAGAGAGAGAGAGAGAGAGAGAGCCGCGCAGCTGACTCGCGTACAGTAGGCGTAAAGGCCCGTCGACACTCGCGAGCGTTGTTGGAAGATATGGCGCGTCGCCACTAGCGGTTTCCGTACTACTCGTTATCGTCGCGGATGACCACGTTAGGTGGCGTCAGGATGAGACAATAGTGCCAATTCGTAATTGGCGCCGCAGGACGCCATTAATATTCATTATGACTCGCATTCTTTCGCGCGGGAGAAATAATATATAGAGGGCGTTCCGAATGCGTCTTTTCCGGGATGCGCAGGGTCTTGCGTCGCGATGAAGCTTCCTCCTGTTCAATTCGTCGTCAACCCTGGAGCCGAACAGTTGGAGCAGTCGAAGTAGTAGTCCGTCGTCGTAAAGTCGTAGAGTTGTACGTATGGAGTTGTCGAGTCGCGAGTTCGTAGAGTCATGAGTGTTCGCGTAAACCACGAAGGAAGTTGTCACGAAAGAGATTGAGTTTTCTCGCCTTTTTGTTGTGGTACGAACCGCGCAAAATAAGCCATCAAGTATTATCTGTTCGGTTAGATGACGCGATCGCGGAGTCTGGATGGAGAGAGGTAAGGCGAACGGGACAAATTATATTTTGGATTGTGGCGCCAAAAAGTCGAGGCTTAAATAATACAAAGAGGATTTTTGAGCCGTCTGTTGATCGCTAAGCGATCCAGATATCGTGAAGCAATTACGTAGCACCGCTGTTGATCGCCAAGCGATCCAGCTTTACACAAAGAAGGTTTTCGAGACGCTGTGAATCGACGACGATCCAGCAACGGTCTCGGGTAATGCGTAACGCCGCTGCTGATCGCTAAGCGATCCAGCTTCCCCAAGAGGAGGTATTGAGCCGCTGTCGACCATACGATTCAGCATGTTCGAGTGACATTAGGTCGAGACGCCGTTGACTCGCTAAATCCGGCAACCCGATTCCCCATAAAGCGTTGGGTGGCGTCGTCGCTGATCGAGCGATCGCCGCGTTCCTTTCCCGGCGAGTGTTAGTCGCGGTTCCGCAATACGGATAGCCGTTGTTTCTATCGCGGCGGAAGCGCTCTATATCGAAGGGTTGTCGCGACGTTCTAGGTGCTTTTCGCGCTTTTCAGCACGTAGTCCCACAGCAGGGAGACGACTGCAAGAACGGAATTACCAGCGAGGCCAGAGAGCAAGTCTAACGGTCAGACACCATCTTGAGGGACGCCGCGACCTTTGAACGCGACGCTGACGCCATATTTGGGCGATACGAATACGGGTTGTAGAGTCACGACAAAAAGGTTGATCTTGTTATATTTATAGTCGAAGCTCGTTGTTTATTAAGTCAATCCAATTATCGATTGTGACAATTGTTATTTATTAACGTCGTGTAGCAGCAATTAATATCGCGCGTTTGATTCCAAGATACATTATTACGGGTAAAATTGTATTCAGACCAAGTCTGATCCGAACTGGGGATTGCAGAATATACGAATATTGTTATCCAGATTAAACAGTGTGCAATAAGCTTTATTTCTACACCTCTGCCACGCCAGGCGTACCTGTTCCCATACCTACACGTTGTCCCCTTCTGTAGATGTAAGAGTCCGCGGTTCGAAGATCGAGTTAAAACAAGTGTAAATTGATGGTTTGCGTCACCGTTATAAAAAGCACAACATCACAATATATACATACATGCATATGTTAGTGTTAAAATAACAAAATATTTTAAATTATGTACAATTCTAAATGTATCTAATACTAAAAATCACATCCCTAAAACTCATTTTCAAAAATGTACATTTAAATAAATATTTAACACAGTCTACAGTTGAATACATTTCAATGTTAATGTGACAGTTAAATTTTAATCTAAAAAAAATTGACTTCTAAAAAAGTAAAAGGTTAGGCGAGTTTGATATATTCCGCAACGAAATTACAGATGATAACGAACTAAGATCAATCAAACAAAGTCAAGTTCATTATATTTAATAATTTTCAATCATATTTAAAGCTAAACAATTGTTTCGTTCAATCAAGGGCTTTCTTGCCATGCTCGCTTCACTTTGTTTTCTGGTAAACAACTAAAATTTTCTTTTTATGTATTAGAACGTGATACGAACACCATTTCTAAATGGCATTTAGAACTCGAAAGTTCATCGCCTCATCTACTCAAGCCTTTTACGCTGCCCTGTCTTGTGTCAATCCCACCCAAGATGCACCCGATTGACACCCACCCGTCCTCTTTTACTAGATCCGCTTTTACGTTGTCCTCCCATCTACGTCTAGGTCTACCTAGAGGTCGCGTTACCATCGGCCTGCCCTTCATGATACGCGCTGCCGTACGGTCGTCTCCCATTCTCGCTACGTGCCGTGCCCATCCCAATCTGCGTGATTTTATTATTCTGTTAATATTTGGTGATGCGTACAGATTGTGTAACTCATCATTGTGTAGTCTTCTCCATTCCCTTCCTGTTTCCTCATCTTTCTTCGGCCCGTATATTTTTCGCAAGACTTTATTTTCAAATACCCTAAAACGGTTGTACGCCTGCTTAGTGAGAGCCCTCGTTTCGCACCCGTACAGAACCACCGGCAGTATTATTCTCCTGTATATTCTTATTTTAACATTTTTAGACAACAGCCTCGACTTAAGTAAATTACTCACGGCGTCGAAGCAAGCATTACCCGAATGGAGTCTCTTGTTTATTTCGACATTAATCTCGTTTCTATCATTTATGGTCGTACCCAGATACCTGAATTCGCTAACCTTTTCAAAAGTAAAATTCCCAACTCTGAGATCTCCCTCTCCTCTGCAGATGCCTAGTTTATCCACAATCATGTACTTTGTTTTTGATTCACTCACTTCTAACCCTGTATACTCCGCCGCTTTTATGAGGATTTCCGCGTTTCTTGCTACCGTTTCCCTACAATCCCCCAGTATATCCAAATCATCTGCGTAGCCTAGTATCTGCGTTGTTCCATTAAGCGTTGCGCCAAGCTGGCTAACCTGCATTTTTCTAACGACATACTCTAAGGTTAAGTTGAACAGCACCGTAGAGAGCCCATCCCCTTTTTTAAATGATCGCGTATCGTAAAGGTTTCTGATACATTACCGCCTACTCAGACTCAGCCTTCCGTTCGGACATATTTGAATCAATCTCACGAGTTTTTTCAGTACACCGAGACGTACTAAAATTTGATACATTTTGCTTCGCTTAATAGAGTCGTACGCTTTTTTAAAATCTATAAACAGTTGGTGTATGGTTTCGCAAAATTCCCAGTTTTTCTCTAACAACTGTCTTATGGTAAACATTTGATCGCTCGTCAATCTGTTGCGCCGAAATCTGCACTGATAATCTCCTACTATATCTTCCGCGAATGGAGTGAGTCTAGCTTGTATTACGTTTGACAGAACTTTGTAGCACGTTGCTAAAAGTGAGATACCCCCATAGTTATTGCAGTCTGTCTTATCCCCCTTTTTAAAAATTGATATAATGATAGATTCCTTCCAATTTTGTTATTTGTTACGAGGTCCCCGTTTTCGTCCTTCATCAATTGCGCTTTACTCTTAAAACCCTTTCTGATGGCGTTAATCCCTCTGTACATTTCGCGGGGGTTATTTTCCTTACTGTTAGTTTCTTATTTCTGTAGATCGCGCCCACAGGTTTCCTTACGTTAGAATACTCTTCTACGGTCCTATCGCTTCTATTGTGTAAGCTATCTAATTTAGCCTTTTTGCGCCTTTCAAACCAGAGTTCGCACTGCGAGCAGCAACCATGGTTTGCTCTTTGGCTGTATCTTTTTACCCAGTACTTTGTTCGCGGCCTCTTTTACCGTTTTTTACCCCCCATAAGCTATTCGTTTCGTCATTCCCCTCCGGCGATGTGTTTGCTTCTTCAAGTGCCTTAAACCTGTTATTAATTTCTATCGGGTACCTAATTCGCTCTGTTCTATCTCGTAGCTTTTTAATATCGAGGCTTTCTACCTTATTTTTTCGCTTACTATTTTGATTCGCTACTAATCTAGCTCTTAATTTGGCTACTACTAGGAGGTGGTCCGAGTCACTATCTGCTCCTCTATGAGCCCTTACGTCGAGAACGTTAGAATGACATCTTTTTTCAATGAGAAAATGGTCAATTTGGTTCTGTGTGGCCTCATCCAGCGATGTCCACGTTGCTTTGTGTATGTCCTTGTGCTTAAAACACGTAGTTTTGATTATAAGTATATACATCTTTTGCTGCCGCGAAATTTATGACCCTAATACCGTTATCGTTGCTGGCTTCGTGCAGGCTTTCCTTCCTTATAGTAGGCCTAAACATTTCCTCCCTACCTATTTTAGCATTAAAATCGCCTAATACTATTCTTGTGTCGTAAAACGCGAACTGATCGATTACCTGCTCTAATTGTAAAAAGTATATAAATTAAAAGAATTATATAAACTTTATAATTCTTGCTGTATATATCTTCCTATATATTATATAACAACGAACTTCTGTTTTTAAATATCCTTTGCGTTGTTTTTCACGACGGTTCTGACGTCAAAGGAGAGTATATAGTGGACTTCGCATGCGCTTGCCGCTGAGTAAAGCCAAATTTTACCGCGCAAGTTTGAATAATATAATTTTCTTTTAGAAAAAATTAATAAATATATTTTTTACCATCGAATAATTTGTAAATTATTTATAAAGCTAATGCTGCTGAGCGAGTTAACGCAAATCATTTGGATGATATGAAAAAATTATTTTGTAATTGTAAAATTATTTTTTTTTAGTTTATAAATAATTATTTGGTAGTAAAAAAAATGTATTGATAAATTTTTTTTTAAACGTCAATTACACTATTTAAATTTGCGCTGCAAGTTTTGGTTTGCCGCGCAAGACCGTCAAAAACGGTCAGGACATAAGTAGATGTAGTTGTGTGTACATTAAAATTTGTTTTTTTATTCATCAAAAATAATCTTGTTTGCATTGAGATATTGCGATTACATTACATATTTAGTTTTGCATCTTTTACAAGTAATGAAATAGAGCAAAAAGGAAGATCTATTTACAATATACTATATACAAGGTCAAATTTGTCATGTAACTCCAAGTACTTTGAAATTAGATAGTAGCAATACTCTAAAACATAGTCAATTTTATATATATGATGATTAAGAAGCTATTGAACAATGATTAAATTCTGATAGAAATAAAAAATTGATTAAATCAAACATAATCAACAAAAATAATCCCATAGCAAAAAATTATAAATATTTGCATGAAATTTAAAATATTCAAAATCTCCCAAATTACAAAATGATTTTTTTACGAAAAGACGGAAAAGAGAAACATGTATATAACAAACCAGTGACCGCTGAGTGTGGTGCAATTATTGTTTTAGATTCAGGTTTACCAGAAAATTACAATCTTTGTATATACCCTAAGGAATTACCAGAAAATCATCCACAAAATACATATTTGAATGAATAATCGCAATTTGTCGATCCAATGGTTTTCCCAATAATTTTTACGCTAGGTGATTTGGGATGGAGTACTTTAAAAATCATCATGCACGTGTTAAAGAAAATCTTACACTTTTGCAATATAGACTTGCCTATAGACCAAATAAAAAATTGTTTGTCCTTTGTTGTATGCAGGAAGACTAACACAATAATTTTTCATACACAGTTATGCAATGATTGAAAATAATCGGTTCAACTTTTTAAGAAATAACCAAAAACAATTAAGGATCAAATGTTATCAAGGTTTATTAGACGCAGTCGTCAATAGTGCTTCAAATATTTCTAATAATTTTGAAAAAAAAAAAAAAAATAGCTATAGTGAGAAAATGTGGTAGACCAGATTTATTCATAACCGTAATGTGCATTCCAAAATGGAAAGAATTAATTTGGAGAAAACTTCCAAAAAGAACAAATCCAAATGATATACCAAAAATTATTGTTAGACTATTTCACACAAAATTACAATCAATTATGAATAATATAACGGAAAAGAAATTTTTGGTAAAGTATTAGCTTATGTTTATGTTTATACAATCGAATTTCAAAAAAGAGGTTTATCACATGCACATATTTTAATAACGTTACATCCTGACAACAAATTAATAACCTCGGAACAAATTGATAAATTTATATCTGCTGAAATAACTTCAAATAATGAAAAACTTAAGAAATTAATTATTAAACATATGCTTCATGGACCTCACGATGAATCGTGTCAAGTCCGTGTCTTAAGAATCCTAAGCATGAATGCAATAAACGATTTCCAAAACCGTTTGCTAATGTAACAATAATAAAACAAGATGGTTATCCTCAATATAAAAGTATAAACAGTATAAACAGACAATAGTTCTGAAAATCATATTTATAGAACTAAAAATAAGGAAGAAACTTATGTTAATAATTCAATGGTTGTACCATATAATAAATTTCTGTTAATTAAATACAAATCCCACATAAATGTTAAATTTTGTAATCTATTCAGAGTATAAAATATATCTATAAGTATATTTACAAAGGTAGTGATAGAGCATTTGTCAAAATTCAAAAATGTTAAAATGATGATTGTAATAAAGAAAAACTTGACGAAATTACAAATTGTCTTGATGGTAGATATCTTAGTCCAATGGAAGCAGTTTGGCGATTCCAAAAATTTCCGAATTGTACCAGAAGTCATAAAGTTGAAAATATGCCTGTACATGAAAAACACAAAAATTATAAAATATTTGAAATGAGTAAAATTAAAAGTGCAATAAACAGTTGGCAAACGCCATAAACAGCTTGGTTTGAATTAAATAAAATTGATAATTTTGCAAAATTTTTAGAGTACGTAAATATTCCAGAACATTATATATTCAATAAGACAAAAACAAATATGGCAAAAGAGAAATGTAAAGAAAAATATTTCAATTGGTAGATTAAATGTAGTTTCACCTAAAGATCACGAAAGATTTTGTTTAAAATTAATATTAAATAAAATAAAAGGTGCAACCTCATTCGAAGATATAAAAACACACGAAAACATAAATTACAGTACATATAAAGACACTGCTATTGCAATAGGTTTATTAGAACATGATTCTCAAATTATGGATATTTTCGAAGAAGCAAGCACTGTTATGTTACCAATTCAGTTAAGACAGTTTTATGCATGGTTTTTACTTTCAGAAAATATTCAAGGTAATGATATATGGAATAAATACAAAAATAGTTTTACAGAAGATTTGACTGAAAACAAAGAAAATCTTGCACTTTTACATGTTAATAAAATATTTGAAATAGAGGATAAATCATGTGAATCATTTGGTTTGCCTATGCCAAAAAAATCGATTTCCATAACATTGATAATAGTGAAGAAATCGTATATTGCAAATTTATGTTTGAAAAAATGTATGTTCAATTAAATGATGATTAAAGAAATATTTTATAGATGGTCCTGGTGGTTCTGGAAAAACACTTTTATATAAAACATTAATTTATTATTATATTTCTCAAAACAAAAGAATTTTATCTGTAGCATGAACTGGCATAGCTTCGATATTACTTCTAAATGGAATTACCAGTCATAGAACTTTTCGTTTACCTTTAGATTTAACCAATATCCAAGTCTCATTTTTACAATTTGAATCTGACAAAGAAAAATTACGAAACGCAGATTTAATTATTTGGGACGAAGCTTCTATGATTCCAAAAAAAGCTTTAGAAATAGTTGACAAAACATTACGTGATCTATGTGATATGGAAATTCCTTTAGGAAATAAATTAATAATATTAGGGGGGAATTTTCGACAAATTCTCCCTCTTTTGAAAAATAGTAATAGAAGCAATATTATAGCAGAAACTGTAAAATCATCATACCTTTAGTCAAATTTCTATATTTTTAAGTTGAATATAAACATGCGTTCATGTTATAAAGAATTTTCAAAATTGTTACTGAAAATTGGAGAAGGAAATATTACAACATTTAAAATTCCAAATTGATGGAAAACAAATGATGTATGTTCAAAAATTTATGTATTTACTGCTGTTATACATAAAGCCATTTAAAAAGTATAGTCTTTAATCGTGTATTTGCAGGAGGGTGCTGGTGTTAAGAAGCCAGAGATCGAGTATATCGTGGTTCATCGACAGTCGCGACGATATTATCGGCGTTCTGTATGGTGAAGCGTGACGCACTGATAACGCTAACACAACCAACACCCGATGCAGACGAATGGTTGCAGAATGCTATACAATTTCTCTACGGGTATGTGTGCGATAATGCGAAACCTACTGATTTTATCAGATTTTCTATCAATTCGGATCAGTTTAGACATGGTCCAATGTGGATTTCGTTCAGACGTGTGCAAAAATTACGTGTATCATGTATAATAGACTTACTATCGACCGTTACACAAAGCAGCGGTGATTTCAAAATAGATAACACATAAAGAATTAATGTACATACCGTAACGGTACCTAAAGGGCGTGGACATGTGACATTGACATCTACGACTGTCTTTAAATATACGAAATACAGATAATCTTTGCTTACCTCGTGCACTGGTATGCGCACACGTGTGCGTCATTTGTGGTCACGTTCTTACAGGTTTTTAACAGAAAAAATGGAATAACATACGTAATTGTGACAGAAAATATCAATCTGAGCAGGCTTTAAAACTCCTTAGATCTGCGAAGGCAGTCATACCCGAGGCGGGTTCTGGAACACCAGAAATACAGCTGTTTTAAGAGTATTATGCTTGTTTTGATATTGATTCTACGACTTTGAGACGCACACGGAGAAAACGAACTTCAATATATTGCATGAACGCACTAAGAAATAATACCTGAACTTAAACGCATGCTTTTTTTGAACGAAATAGACAGGTTTAAGGCAAGTGAGATATACGAAAAACGTTTGAACGCTCAATATACAAAAATCGCAAGCCCATCGGAAAATCTCATGAACCTCATGCAAAATATACATGACTATGGCGACCACGCATGAGGCTCATAGGATTTTTCGATGGGCCGCTTGCGATTTATATATGCACTCGTTCATGCTTCTATTGCTAGTTCGTTCTCTCCGTGTAGTATAGCAAGTATGTAATGTATGTTTGAAAAACATTACGGAATCTTGTGACTTTTGCGGAGTTCGCGAATACGTTTTCACTGTCGATCTGGTAAAACAATTAGTCGATCTGGCATTGGAGTGCAGAAAAAATATTCAAAAAGTTCTTTGCATATCTCATAACCAAAGGCTTACGGTCTGACTGGTATTGGAAAAGAAACGTTTTCTTACCTGATCAATACACCGGATAATCAAAATTTTGTGGGTAAGATGCCATCGGTAGAGAGCGCGAAGCATTTTTAGTTTGGTACAATGATAAAAGAGACCAGAATTATTCAATTTTCGAAAAGAGTTACTAAAATACTGTAAGTAGGACGTTTAAATATTAAGATTAACATGCCTTGCATTTAGGAAGACATTTATTGACTGCGATTTGACAGACCCATTTGTAAAATATACTACAATAGTGTCATCATGCATTTGCGTGTAACGTACAAAATTTTTTAAAAAATTACGATAGGATTTATACAACAGGGTGGATACTGACGAATCAATAAACAATCGTTGAAAGCCACATAGTGGCTTGTGTGGATGAAAGATGAAGTGAACCCATCGATACAGCACTCGGAGAGATCACGTGAAAAAAGACTACCCAAAGCCTCTCTGGTAGACAGGTATTGCGAACTAGAAAACGAAGATAAAGTAGTTTTATGGTTCCTATTGGTATGGCTGTGTCGTGCGATGGTACGATGTCCGTCGCAAGGCCACTCTTCCCCGGATAACTGAATTGCCTTTTGCAATTATTGACCGCGATCTTCTTGTGTTTATGTAGAAACGAGAAGAGCATCAACATGGAGACAGAGGATTCGAGGAAGCCGCCGACCAGCGAGAGGACAGGATTCCGAGAAAGAGTGTCGCGGGCGCGAAGTGTAGCTCTGCTGCGACAGAGCAGTCGAACCTTGTCCGTATATGAGAGAGAGAGAGAGAGAGAGAGAGAGAGAGAGAGAGAGAGAGAGAGTGAACGCGCGCGGCAACGGCGCGGCCAATCGGACGGGTGAAGAGCGCGAGGTCCGCGAGAGAAGGGGCAATCCCGCAGAAATATTGCGATTCCAGACTCGCAGCGATCTGCGAGTCTCGTCGCTCAACGTCGCGGCCCGCTGATTGGTCGCGAGCGGCGAGCGGGACTGAACGCGCGAGTCGAGACGCGCGGCGCGGCATTCAGCAGCAAGCTTCGAGCCGTGACGGACGCGAGTTTTCTAAGTTACTGAAATTCTTTGTTCGAGTGCGATTCTCTTCCCGTAGCCGAGGATTTTCGAGGTGTACGCCGGTGTGTTCGAAGCTATCTATTCGTGAGTTTCCGGACGCCGGCAGAATCGAAACACGAGGCTGGAGGATCTCGCGGAGATCCTCGCCGAGTGGGACGATCGTGAGCGGGCGAGAGTGCTGAGTGAGCGTGGAGTGAGTTGCGGGGTTCGAGCGGAGACGAGGAGCTGGACGAGAGCCACGAGGTCGAGAGCAATCCTCCAGGTTGCCGAGGAAGAAGACGCCAGGAAGCTAAGAGTAAGTGTTCTTACTCAGGCGCGTCCACGAGGTGAGAGTGATTAGAGAGTGAGGGGGACGAGAAAGAGTTCGAGCGATAGAGTGTGTGTGTGTTATTGAAAGAGTGAGTGAGAGAGTAGAGAAACGCGGGAAAGCGTGAGCCGAAATTGCGAGTAGGTGCGAGAGAGATTAAGCAAACCGATCCCGAGAAACGAGAGAAAAATCGTGAGCATTAACAGGCGGGGAGCGCGCGGCGTCGATTTCGGGTAGCCGGGCCCCTTTGTGTTGTCGAGCGGGCGGTAGAGGGGAGGCGGAACAGTCGAGAGCGCGGCGTGAGGCGACGATCGCTCTCCGAGCGCGGAGAGGAAGCGCGCGGCGTTACCGACCTCGCTGAAGCCGAGCCGTATGCGAGCGAGCGAGAGAGTGAGAGTGAGAGTAGAGAGAGAGATAGTGTGTGCGCGGGTGTCGTTGGTGCGTGAGAGAGAGAGAGAGAGAGAGAGAGAGAGAGAGAGAGAGAGAGAGAGCTGAGAGTTGTGCGCGGCGGAGCAATTGTAAATCTTAGTGATTAAATAAAGAAAAAGATTTGACTCTACTTAATTCGACTCATTTCCGACATTTCCCGAATATCCCTGTTCGGTTCGATCTAGCGGTCCCCCCTCTGAGACCCAGGCCGGGGTCCCGAGAATATAAATTATAGTGACGAGGATAAAGGGCCGTAACTCGATAGTGAATATTCGATTGCGGGTTTTGCCACGTCACAGTTTGATGGTATACAATAAACAGAGATTCTTCTGACGTAAAACGGGGAGATAGTCCTAATGACCGGTACGAAAGAACAATTAGAATGTCGGAAAAAATTTAAAGACATGGGTGTAAACTTATTAAAAAATGGGATTGTGATTTTGATCGCGAGTATAACTAAAACGAAAGAATGATGACGTACATAAAGATGATAACAAAGGATTGGCATACGCCGGTTAAACCGCAAGACGCATTTTTTGGAGGTCGGACAGGTAATACTGGAAAATCATACGATACTAAAGTTAACGAAAAAATTAAATACGTAGATTGCTATATCCGTACAGTTGTAAATACGGGCGTTATCTGGTTGGCCATCCTGAGCTCTATATTCGAGAAGGTATGTGCACGCGTTTAGTTGGCCCCAAGAATGATATAAGTTGTATGGACGGTTTGTTAATGTATGAGGTGATACCACTAAGAAACCTCTACCATCCTATTTTAACTGTAAGAATGCATAACAAACTGTTATACCTACTATTTTATTTGTGTCTCAAGTCGATGTGTCAGCAAGACTGTAATAATGAAGATGTTCATAATAGTGTCCTTGTCGGAACTTGGGTGGCTGACGAGTTAAAAAACGCCATAGAGTACGGTTGAAACTAGATAATAATCGGATAGCGTTCAATGCTGGATTGAGGTCTATGGAAAAACTATGCTTCAACTCATTGTGGGGGAAGTTTGGTCAGCGTGTAAACATGACGAAAACGAAAATAGTGACAGACCCGCAGAAATTATTTGAATTTTCAATTAACCCAGAGATTGTTCTCAACTTTGTTTTACTAATCGATGATGACATGCTTTACGTCAGTTGGTTTTATAATGATTATGTTAAAGTTGAACCATCGCCAATGTATAGCAGCAGCATCAGCACAGAATCCACACTACCATATCAGTAGAAAGTATCTTGATATACTGAAAGTGTTGTGTTGTCATCTTGACACAGTGCAACGTAGCTCTTCTACACCAAGCCTGCCGGAGACTCGTGATCAGCCTTAGCAAGTGCTGCTAAGTAGACGTAATTACGTAAACACGCAACACTAATGCAAAAATTGTAGCTCCAGGGCAGTCAATAGAAACGGGTAAGAAACTTTTGATTAAAGCACAACAACATCAACAATGACAAACAATCTTTAAGGACAAATGATAATGACAGTTGCGATGGCACTTGTGGTGGTGATAGTGGTGTTAGTAACGGCAAATACAGTTCAGACACAGCATTCGGAAGTATCACGAATCAACAACAAAGTGAGTAAGATCTTATATCTTACAATTAGTAACCTCTAGGGAATTAGATGATCGGGTAAAATATGACCTATATCAATAAGTACTACGTTTTGCTTCCTCCTAAGAGGAAGCTTTGTAATAGTCAAATATTCAGTTTCGCTGAATCATCGTAGAAACGCATTTGGAGGTGTTTGGAGTACGAATCATGCGTTATTAGAAAATGTCCGTGCAAATGACACTGTGTGTGTGTTTGTGTGTACCGTCATAATTCTGAAACCACGCAATCGATCGTAATAAAATTTGGCATGCATATGTTTTCTGATTCTAAATTCAGAAAATTTTTTTTGATGATTCTGACCATTTTATGACCATATTATAGCCATTTTTTAAGTTTTGAAAAAATATTTTTGCTTTTTTTTGATAATATCGTCGCTCCCTACGAAGAGTAGAACTGTTCAAATTTCCCGTCATAAGTAGCACAACTCATTTTACGCACGCTAGACTAGCACAACACTAAATTTCCCTCGAAGACTAGCACAACTCGCGCATTTGCCGCCAAAAATTAGCACAACTCAAACTTTCAACAACGATTTTCTATAAAAATTTCCCGATTTTTGCAAAAATGTCCCTGATGAATATTTTTAAATGTTGACAATTTACAAATTTTTACAGAATTTAAAATTGTTTTCACAAATACAATAAATTCTTGCAAGCATTTTTTAAAATTGTTTACTTTTTAAAGAAATTTTCGAAAATTTTTAAAACTGAGGTTTGTGTCAATTTGGTCGAAGGGTTTCATGAACTTAACTAACCCAATAATCCAATAAAAACGTAAAATACTTACATTTCAGGTATTATAAGTCACGAGTTGGGCCAGTCTTGGCGGGAAATACATGAGTTGTGCTAGTTTTTTTTTGAAAATTTTACTGTGATAGTCTTCGTACAAAGCGATGATATAATCTATACAATATATTCAAAATAGGTGTATCTAGAAGAGCATAAAATTGCCTACTTTTTCCTGAAAGATTTTCCAGATTGACTGTTCCGTTCAATTTTTATGATAAAAAAGGTGTTTTTTATTCAAAAATTCATATCTTAAAAACTAAATAGTCAAACGTTTTGAAAAAAATTATGATAATAGAAAATCATAATATCTACTTGCTGTAAAAATTTTAAGCTATTTTAACGACTTGTTTTTGAGCTATAAATCGAAAACTAAAAAATATGGATTTTTTATGTCGGACGATTACGGGAGTAAAAAGGCTTTATTTAAGTTGAAATTCTAAGAAAATATCCATATTTTGATTACTTAGGCTACGTTCTTTTTGCAGCTTATGAAACCATTTAGTTTAAAAGATATAAGGATTCAAATTCTTTGTCTCTCACCCTGTATAGCCTGGGTAACTGAAAATTACTATTTTCGTTAAACCTTCTAACCCGCTAACTAAAGTTCAGAATGTTTCAAGAAAATTTATGATTTTATAACGTTATAAGGATTCTATGGTATTTAAAATATTGAAGTTTACATTTTTTCATGAAAATTATATGATTTGATATTGTGACTGGTGCTCCTTCAGTAAAATAATTTAGATCGGAAGTATTTTAAAAATTTAGTATATACTGTATATTTAAACAATATTGTATCTATTGAAATTATGAATTTTGTTTGGAGGAAGCTACGTGCCAAAGACTTGGCAGCCGTTTTTTACAATACAAAACAAACGGAAACAGTAAAACTATTAACGAGTCATTATAATACCGACCGTCGATAAAAAAGTAGCAGCGTCTGCAGGTTTACATAAAACTAGCATTGATCAATACATTATCAATAGCGGTTCGAAAAGTTTTTACGGAAAAGCCGAAAAACTTATTAATAAATTTTTTTGGTCTGGCAGCAGCAGAATCTACCATAAACAGCAGCTCTTTATTCGACGAGGCAATTCGTAGTTCTGATGTACCATCCAACAGGGTGAGACTTGACGTGAGAGGAAAAAATCACAAAAGGAGACGCCGGGACCGAGAATCGATCAGGCGCTCCCGAGATCTCTAGGCGTGCGTGCTACCACTTGAGTCAACGCCGCCCTATTTCGTCTCTCTCCATGTATATATAAATATAGGGCTTTGAAAGTATTTTTATTAAAAATTTCAGAAAATTTCAACTATATATATATATATGGGTCATTCTTTTTAAAACCGACCACCCCCTCTGTCCAAAAATCAGAGGCTCGAAATGAATCCTGCCCCGGCTTAAAATTTAGCATATTGTATCTAGATTCCATTACTGAGTGGCCTTTTTGCGAAATTCAAAATGGTGGACCGGTGCAGCTCGGACAGTACACGAATATGACTACGGAATAGCAATTATTTGTCATTAAAACTTGCAAAGGCAAAGAAAAAACTAATAACAAAACTTATTCGCATGTATTTTTTCCAGCTGAACACGAATCCACCCTTAGTTTTGGCCTCTGGGGCCACCTTTCTTCCATAACCTCAAAAAAGCGTCCAAAAATGCATTATTACATTGCTGAGACTCGCAAAATTGGTCAGAAAATTAGGGTAGAAGCTTAGCTGCGTGTATTTTTTCCAGCTGAACACGAACCCACCCTTAGTTTTGGCCTCTGGGGCCACCTTTCGTCCACAATCTCAAAAAAGCGTCCAAAAATGCATTATTACGTGGCTGAGACTCGCAAAAGTGGTCAGAAAATTAGGGGAGAAGCTTAGCTGCGTGTATTTTTTCCAGCTGAACACGAACCCACCCTTAGTTTTGGCCTCTAGGGCCACCTTTCTTCCATAACCTCAAAAAAGCGTCCAAACATGCATTATTACGTGGCTGAGACTCGCAAAAGTGGTCAGAAAATTAGGGTAGAAGCTTAGCTGCGTGTATT
>JAZHPH010000225.1:159789-177703 GCA_037356405.1 Nasonia oneida | reverse complement strand
ATATATATATATATATATATATATATATATACCTATCTATATATATATATATATATATATATATATATATATATAAGCGTTATTTTCAGGTCTTACTTCTATGTATAGGCGTTATTTCCGGGCCTCACTTTGTATGTATAAGAATTACTTCCAGACCTTATCAATTGCTTAGTCAGGTCTTATCAATTCATTAGTGAAAAAAATTTTCGAGTGTAAAACTTAAATCCAATAGTCAAGATAATGGAAACATTTAAGTTAACTATCTTGTGTATTAAAAAACCGGATTATAACGACATTTTGAAAACATATGATTATTTGTTTACTTCTTACTAATATTGTGTTACCGGATTATACCGACTTTATTATACCAACCATGCGTGGTCATCGATAAGTGCAAACGCTTATCAGAAGCTTAGTGCGAAACGACGAACATAGCAATTCATGGCTGTAGGTGAATAAATTCTGGGGTATGCAGAAAAAAGTTAATATTACAATGTCAAAGCTCCATAAACCGGATAATGGAGAATTCTTCCAGTGAATTCTAAATAGAGCAAAGTCACCTGAACATAGCGACTTTGCGATATTACAACTGCACGGTAGTAGAGAGGGATAAGCCCAGGCAGACAGGTAGTGGAGGTAAAGGAGAGGAGGGTGGCGCCATGACTCGTCGGGGCAAGTCTAGTTGGGCCCCTCTGGTTGGAGGTGATGACGTAAGAGCGTTGCACGTGGTGGCGCGTCCCTGGGGGGAGGGGGGTACTGCAGGGCCCGTGTGGGTGTAGGGATCGTACCCGCGCTACAGGAGGTCATTTGCACAATGAAAAGGACAATAAGTGCGTTTATCTGTTGGCTAGCTATGACATGGGCATTGAACCTTTTTTTATATAGCATACCGAGCTATGTAAGTGGCGTTAAAGTAATGAGCTGCAGCAGAAATTTTTTTCCTACAGTATGTGTAGAGGGATCGACCCTTTTTTTGACAATGTGAAATTTCGTGCGATTTAGAGGAAAGCTACGAGAAAAAGTAGTGAGAGAAATGCTATTGTGTGTGTTTCTCGGAGAAATAAAACTGAAGGTTTTTTTTATTTTACAAGCTTTGTTAAAATGAATTTTTGTACTAAAGATTGACGTATATAGTATGTTTACAATAGAACATTTTTTAAATAATCGGGTAGTTATGAGGATGATAGTGAAGGTTAAAAATTTTTAAAAGCAAAATTATGTAAATACATTTTTTATTTATATTTTTTGAGCATTTTGATTACAGAAAATATTGTAAACTTCATCGTGAAAAACGTCACTATGAAGTACTATCATTTCAGTGAAAATCATTTCAAAATAATTATCAAGAAAACAAGAATTGTTCGGTGAGAGTTTTTTTAAAATGTTTTCTTTTAAATATTTTCTTTTGTCAATAACTATGCTTTTAATAATATCATAGCTTCGTTCAGTATTATGGTAGTCATACAACGTTAAAATTTCAGCAAGTTCGTGGCGTAACAAATTTTCAAGGCCCTCTTCTTCTTTTGGACGTAAAGAGATTCTTGAGTTTGTTGTAGCTGTTGTTGGAGCACGAACATCACTGACTTCATCCCGTATGAAGTAGTTAGATTAAAGTCCATTTTTTGTTCAGTTTTATACGTTCTTGTTGTTGAATGCATAACGCAACACTGTTCGATTTGAAATACGTCGAAATATCCTGTAGTTTATTTTCTAGTTCAAGCCAGCTTTCGATATCGATTCTGAGCCCTCTGGAATATTGAGTATTCTTTAGTTCAATAATCGGTTGGTATTTTTGTGTGGAATCATCGTATTCCAAGCCGGTATAAAGTTTCTTCGTTCCCGACTTGTTTAGAAGATACGTAGAGGCAAACAGAAGCGGACGACTGTGATTTTTTGCTCTTTCACTGTTCAATTCTTCGGCAACATCTTGCTTTTCCTGGTTTGCAAGTAAGATAGCTTCAGCCATGTTGTTGTTGAATAAAGTAAATAAAACACTGTCTTGAAATGCAAAACGTTTTGTTCAATTAGTTAGACGTTGTTGTTAAATAAAGCACTATCTTGAACTGCACAGTGAATTTACAGCGGTGCACAAGGTAAAAAAATCGAGATTTTTTCCAGTTAGGACGTCAATGAAAAAAAAAAAAAAATTCCACAAAGATCGAGTAACTGGATAGAGCGAGAGGTAGACTGTGTATGGATGTTCACGGTCAAGTGTACCCTTTTTTTATAGCGGTTTGGTGTCACTGCGAGAAAATCCCGGCTACTGGTGGTGGTGGTAAACGGTTCAGAGTAGAGGGTGGAGGGAGCGCGTACGGTCTAATACAAGGGATGACCTGACTTGGCGTGAGAGTGGTGGTGGTAGTGTAGATGAGCCACCGGTCCACAAGAGGGGATACTCAGGGTATCTCTGTATTATGTAAAAAAAAGGGCACTGATGCACCTGTGTTGTGGAAAGTATATGAAAAAAAAAATGTCAACTGTTCTACACTGAGGAAGAAAATTCTTTCGAGGGTGGACGAGATCTCGGGAAAATCTAGGGGTCACTCTGAGTTTCGCTTGCGCAGTGCAAACTACGTTCTGTGTCTAAGGTTAAAAATGTCTCTCCAAAAAATTGTGTGGCGTCTCGTTCACTATTTAGTGGACAACAATTATGACGTGGAGAGATTGTTTGCACAAAAAATGTGGCAAAAGTGCGTGAAACAAGCAAACGAGCGTGGCTTGCTGAAAATCGCGGAAAAAGTGTTTAGGCACGCACGGCCACGACAAATAGGCCGGTGCTACCTGCTATTTAGGAACAACGAAGAGCTGGTTCGACTAGCCGGGCAACTGTGTGAAGCTTGTCACCATTGGGACTACACATGTAATCGAGGTCCATTACGTGTGCTTGCAGAGCGAAACCGTAAGTAAACTCTATGATTCTTGATAAACTTTTCTTTCGTTTTGTTTTTAAAAGTGTAACACATTTTAAAATATTTGTGGTTTACAGGCCGTGTTGCACTATCGCCGCCAGTCACAGCAGCACCAACACCGCCGCCGGCTGCGCAAACATTACCAGTGCCGGTATCAGCAGCAGCAGAAGCAAGTGCAACAATTGAGGCGTGCATAGAATTACTGGGGACTAATGCCGATGATTGAGTCGAGTGGAATGGCGAATCTTGCTATCCAACATCTTCGCAAGTCCCGGTGGCGGATAGAACTATGACGAGCGAAGAAAGAGAAGTCGAACAAAGCATACAAGGTACGACGGATGCATGGATCTACTGGAGTGGTGACATGCTCCAGGTGCCGCCGCCGCCGATCAATGTACAGCCCTGGTCAGCATCGTCACCGTCTCTTTGGCCGTTTTCTTCTACACCGATCTCGGAAGTAGAAAATGGTAAGTTTCAAATTTAATATACATTGCACGCACACACGCACATACACACAACGTAGTAATGAAAAATATTTAAAAATAACATTTTAATTTATATTTTCAGTCTTCGAAGATCTCCAGGGTTATTTTGACGACGACGACAACGAGGATGATAACGATGTAATCATCCTGTCCGATCAACCGGCTTTTCCTGACCTTGGAAATGTCACTCTTGAAGGGGTGATGTTTGAGGCTGCCGAGATGTTCGAGACGGGGTCAGCTGCGTATGCTGATATCCTCAATGCAGGACTAGAACCGCAGGCGCAATCACAGGGTCCTCTTTACAAGGACATAAGTGACGAAGAAGGCTTGAGCATCATATTCGACTCGCAATTGGTGCCCGATGACAGCATTGCTTGGATCGAGGCGGCGGCTGCTAATGCCGCCGCTGCTGCTGCTGCAGGTCCTTCAGAGATAACATGCCTCGACGTTCAAGGTGTGTAATTTATATAAATGAATAAAAAAAAAGAAAAGTTGTCAACGATATTCTGTAATTAATTAATTTATAGTATTAATTATATAGTACAAACATACATATAGTATTATAATAAATGAAACAAATTAAACTAAAAAAAAATTCTTGTATTTTTTTAAAAAAGATATGGACATCTCTAACGTCAGCGATGACGAGTCCAAAACACCCAGCCATGCCACTCCAGCATCACCTCCATCATCATCATCATCATCATCATCATCACCGTCAACATCACCTTCAGCATCACCTCCAGCACCAACACAACTAGATCCTCATTACCAAGTAGGCAGAGAAATAGATAGAGGCGATTTAAAAAAAGTCGTTATTTTAAATGAGAGTACTCGGAGTGCTCGTAATTTTTTCACCGCGGCTGGCGACATAGAATTCAGTTTTATAATAACACCGAAAATTTATCGATATTTAGTAACGGGTTTAAATAAAAATATTTTAATCGGCGTTACAGTTAATAGTGATAGATTTGCTCGAGGCGACGCATGGTTTCCAGTGCGAAAGATCCGCGATTTTGACTTTAAGGATCTTTGGAACCGTATAGGTAGCGTTACACAGAGTAACGAATCATTTTTTATAGACGAGACTCGCCGCGTAAATGTGACTTATTCAGACTTACCACGCGGTGATAATGGTCTTCAGAAGTCAAAGTTAGTTAACGCGTTAAATCGTCAATCAATTTTGACTATTAAAAATAACCATAATTTGTGCCTACTGCGGGCTATCGCATGCGGGTTAGTTTTTCTTGAGAAAGCGGAGTCCGAACGCATGATTTGGGAAAAAAATTGACGAAAAATCGCCTTTAATTCAATGGTGCACCAAAGAACATTTGCAATTGAAATTTCTCAAAAAGCTGGAGTAGTCGTGCCTGCAGAAGACTGTGACTATACCGAGTTTCAGAAATTCCAATTATACTTGTTGGATTATGGAGTTGCGCTAATGGTATATTATATAGAGATTTTAGGCCGTGGAGAGGGTGCGTTATTTAACGGGAAAGCATTTTTTGACGGGGTAAATATAAAATATACTAAAAAAATTAATATCGCGTTCCATAGGGATATTAATCATTTTAATTTAATTTTAAACTTGACTGCGTTATGTGTGAAAAAACATCAGCGATATTACTGTGAAGATTGTAACACAGTATATACGCGGCCTTTTCATCATAAATGTGAAAATCTTATTTGCATATCGTGCAATACTTCACCAGCGTATCAGTCTCTCGGTGCGGCCATAACTTGTGACGATTGCCACCCTGAGTTTAAAAACCCACAGTGCTTCACAAATCACAAGGCTCCTGGCTCGTACACGATGAGTAAATCGAAAAATGCGCGACGCTCAATTTGTCAATTCGTAAAATATTGTACTTTTTGTCATTATGTTTATGATATTGACTCGAATAAACATAATTGAAAAAATATGTACTGTACGAATTGTAAAGCAGTGCATGAGAAAAATGCCAACTGCTACATGCAAATTAGACCTCTAAAAAAAAAATTCACGTGTAGTTACGACAACAACAGATTTACACCCGGAAACTCTTTTCGTCTTCTACGATTTCGAGACGACGCAAACACCGTTCTAAGAGAAGAGGGTGAAAATAGCGTTTACGTACACGTGGTAAATTTATGTGTGGCGCAGTTTACATGCTCGTCGTGTTTAAATAAAAACGATGTATCGCAATTTTGCAGTTATTGTGGCCTTCGCCACCACGTTTTCACAAAAGAGCCGATTTCTAGCTTTTTAAATTTACTTTTGCGGAAAAAAACTAATTTTAATAAGTTTCCGTAAAACGAAATTCATAGATAGCATAAATTTTATGCCTATGAAACTTGCCGCATTGACAGCTTCGTTCGGTCTGCCGGAAGAAGCAAAGAAAAGATATTTCCCGCATCTGTTTAATACAGATCATAACGCGGATTATGAAGGTCCTTATCCGGCAGCCGAATATTATGCATCAGATGCGATGAGCTCCAAGGAGCGTGAACACTTTTTTAATTGGTACAATGAAGTATCAATTAGAGAAGAGTTCAATATGCGAAGAGAAATAGTCTCTTACTGTGTGCAAGATGTAACTGTCTTGCGATTAGCTTGTTTAAAATTTAGACAGATATTCTTAGATTGCGCTAATCTGTGTTCATTCACGGAAAGTGTGACTTTGGCTGGCTCGTGCTCTCTTGCTTATGCCCGTAATTTCCTAAAAGATAATTTGATAGGTCTTATAAGCAACGAAGGTTATGTGCGCGTCGATAGACATAGCCAAAAGGCCGTAGAGTGGTTGTAATGGGTTGAGCAGCTGGTAGGCAGGGAAATCATTCATGCCGGGCGTGGACGGGAGTTCACCCTTTTCGGTCGTATAAAAGTCGACGGGTATACGAGATAACGCAGTACGACCCTAAAGCCGGTAATCAAGACGACACGACATGCGGATTGTTTACCGATTACATTAACTTATTTTTAAAGTTAAAACAGGAGAGCTCGGGCTGGCCACGTAATTGCACGGATGAGGCTAGTAAAGCGGCTTACACCGCCTATTATAAAAAAAAGGAGGGTATAGATCTAGATCCTCAAAAAATAGAGAAAAATCCGGGCATGCACTCGGTTGCAAAACTTTGTTTATATAGTTTATGGGCGAAATTTGGACAACGACAACGAGGTAATTTGCCAAACACCGAAATAATTAATTCGAGTGAGCAGTTTTTACAATTATTAACTAGCCCGGAAAAGGAAGTAGGTAGAATAGTTTTAGTTAACGAAAATGTAATATATGTAAGTTAAAAACAGAAGTAGCTACTTCAGCGCGAAATACGAATGTAGTGATAGCCGCTTACACGTCTGCGCAAGGACGTTTAAAATTGTATGAATATCTCGAAAATCTAGGCGAGCGGATACTGTATTATGATACCGATTCCGTCATATACGTATGAAAGGGTGAGCGTGATGAGTACGAACCAGAAACCGGGTCTCTGCTAGGCCAATTAACAGATGAACTGGAAGAGTACGGAGAAGGCTCTTACATCGAGACCTTTATTACGGGTGGTCTGAAATTCTACGCCTATAGAGTGCGTGCATCCAACGGCGAAACCATACGTGTAAAGTAAAGGGCATCCGACTCAACTATGAGAGTAGTCAAAAAATAAATTTCGACTGTTTTAGAGATGATGGAAAATCACGAATTCGATATTATAGACGCAGAGGAGGAGGAGGTAAATGAGGATCGGGGCGTGAATAATCGTATATATGTTAGGAATTTCCATATAGGTCGAACGTCAGTCAATGACATTATTAGTTTTAAGCAAACGAAAAAATGTCGCGCTGTTTTGAAAAAAAGACAATTTGTTAATCATCGATATTCTGTACCATATGGTTATATACACGAATAAAAAATAAAAATTATATCCTATTTTATTTACTCAGACCTTTAAATCCAATAAAATAATAGCATCCCTCAGGCGTCGGCTGCGGGCGGCGCACAGTGGGCCAGAAAATCAAAAAAGTGATCACGGGCTGTCTTTACTCGAAGAAATGCTTGAAAAAAAATTCAAGGATAGGAAAATCTTCGTCAGAATACCTAGTTTCCGAATCCGTTTCCCCCGAAACCCGCGGACGTCTCTATTTTTTGTCCCACCTCAAAACCTGACCTCATTTTTAGAATGTCCTTTTTCGATTTTACCGATAATAAGATAGATCGTTGTATTTTACATTTTTAACCATAATAAATGAGATGATGGCACAGTATTTTCTAGTGCGCACTTATATACTATATATAACAAAATATATATGTATGTATATATAGGTCGTTCATGGTCAAATCAAAGATCAAAAATTTGTTGCTTCTTCAACCTACGGTAAATATGTTCCAGAAACAGTTTCCAGTGCACCTGAATTTTTTCAGATTTTTAAATTACTTTTTACCAAAATGGTAGGGAGCCAAAGATGTCAATTTTGGCAATAATTGGGTTTTCAGCACTAATTAATAAATTCATAGCTCTTCAGGGAAGCATTTTTCACAATAAACATAAATATACTTTATTTTTGTAAAATTTTCTGAATTTTTTAATAAAAGTACCCTTAAAGCCATATATATATGTGTGTGTGTGTGTGTGTGTGTGTTGAGGCTACCTTATTTTCATTTTAAACCTTAAAATATGAAAACCTAAATGTTTGATCTGGACTCCGACAACCTCAATACAGTATCCGGATAGTTTTAGTTAAAAATGCATCCCTTATGAGCTACAAATCATTGAAAATAGGTAAAAAAATGCGAAAATTGCTTGAAACATAAACCTTAACCAGCCAGAACCCGAAGCCAAATGAAGGCATCGCGCTAAAATTTTTTTGGGAGTCAGGTACAAAATATAGATCATGTATATACAATTTAGGCAAAAATAAAAATTTTAATATCTTTGATTTTACAGAGAACCACCCATATATATATAAATATATATATATATATATATATATATATATATATAAATATATATATATATATATATATATATATATATATTATACATCAATCATTATTTACTTTCTTAATATTTCAGAGTTTAAACACTTTGAATGAGTAAACATTTTTTCGTAATTAAACTTTTCCGACGTTTTAAGATTTATACACTATTGAATAATCTTATGTTATATGTTCTTAACATTTTACGTAAGGATTTACTCAAGACCTTAAAGCAGATATTGCTTAAGATTATATTCATGATTTTATCAATTATTTTGAATCACAAACTGACATAAGATCTTGAGTAAAATATTGAAAAAAAACTTTTTTTCTGCGATAGTAACCAGATCTTACATAGGATCTTGTGTGAATTGTTTTATAAATTCGCTGTTGAAGATATTGGTTAGGAAATTATTAATGAATGAAGGATATTTCAAATTTGTACAAGTATAACATCCATATAATAAAATAAAGTTTTAAATTTCAACTACAATTATTAACGAAAATAATATGGTACATGATGTTCTGTAGGCAACAATAACCTATATTGTATCTTTTGAATTCTTAGGATCTATTTTTTATCTACCTTCTGGTCAACTTTCGGATTCATCTTCTGATTCATGAGAATCAGAATCCGTATCTTGAGTATGTGATGGTATGATAAATAAATTTTCCATATCTTCAAATAAGCATTTGTGTTTTTTATGAGATGTTGGCCTTGACAACGTTATAAAAGGATCTGAATTAATGAGTAACCTTTTGAACATGTCTGTGTTTGTATTTACCCTAATGCAAAAGAAACAATAAAAATTTACTTTAATACTTTTCTAAAAAAGCTGTAGAATACTTAAAATTATATATGATTTGAATTATATACCGAGAAGTTTTCCTTGAAAATCTATCTCTGAAGCGTTTTACAAGTTTGTGATTGCTTTCTTGTCCCTCCTCTGACATCATTCCAATTGGTAACGCAAAGTTGTCAATAGTCGCATGTCCGTGAATCAAAATAACATGCATCGAAGGTGGCATATTATACCAGTTGTATTTATTTATATACAATTTTGCTGTTTGAAAACAATATTCTTTGAAGGCAGCTGTATTCATTCTATTACTACTTGATATAGTGCCCAAAATGGTTTGAAACTTTGTCAATAAGACGATGTCAAATTCTAAAAGAGTTTTAATATATTTTAGTGCTATTAACATACAATTTCTTAACGTTTTTGGTAAACAAACTATATTTTATTTATATTTTAATTGTTAAATTAAAATGCTTCATTTTAATCAGTGTCTTACTCTCAAAAATAAGTGATAATCATTCCATTTGTTATAAGATTGGTCGTTGTAACTATCTAATTCTCGCTCACAAATTGGTTGTTTATTATCCCACGCGATCTTTACGTATGGATAAATTGTTAACTTCGAAAAATAAAAATTAAGAACATATGACAAAAGTGACTTAAGCACGTTTGAAGTCACAATTAATTTGTTAACAAACGATGCACTGGCTCAAAATGATTTTGAATGCGTTTATGTTTAAACTTCCGTAGTAACATTAGTAATATTGTTTACTAACTACTTACCAGTTACATTTGAAACAATATCAGGGTTATTAAAAAATGTTCTAGCTGTGTTTCCGTCATTTGTATTTCCACAATTATGAGTAGGAGCATCAACCAATATACCTAACTGACTTAATAGTTCATCTTGTATTATTTTTTTTTCCTTTTATTGATAATACCCTGTTCTTCTTTTGGAACCTACGATAAGAAAAAAAAGGTAAAATGACATATATTAATCTATTTACATAGAACTAGTAATATTGTCGTATTTATAAAAGTGCAAGATTTACTACTAAATTATAATGTCAAAAAGCTAAAAATTTATAAATTTCATGAATTTCTAAGCTTAGAATCATTAACGCTATAAATTACATTCATACAAGAAAAAACTAAGGTGTCATTTAATGAAATCTGTTTTTAAATAGTTGCAAAATCAAATAATTTAAAATTATTTGATTTTGCAACTATTACATTAACTCTTTTAGTTACTGTTTATATCTTGACAGATTTTTCGTCTTAATATTTACTCAAAATTAATGTTTGGATTATAGAGCTACCAAATAATCACATTCATGTACTTACACGCCACTTTTTAATGTCTAAGCGGTGTGATATATGCAGTACCAATTCCATAAATCAGATTCGAGCATGCAACACAGAAAATCCGTAGTTTAATGCGTTATCATTAATTTTTCTTTGTACTACATTTTCCAAACTATTCAGTTCTGATATAGTAGCACTACAGACAAAACATCTTTGACTTGACGATCTATTCAGTGCATTGCAAATCTAAAATTATTATTATATTTTTATATAGATATTTAAATTATTTTCGATAAAATATATTTAGATGAAAATAAAGTTGATTTTGTAAAGTTTACAACCCAACATGTTTAAACTAATTGGGTAGAATAACGTGGATTATCTACCTATCCATGCTGGTAAATATTGATTCTACTTTAATTTAACGTGGATATATGCATAGGATATTCACTTAAATTTTCAAATAATATTAAAGCGGGGTTGATAATAAAAAACAAGGAGCTTTTAAGGTACAAAATAGTTCATATTGATTGTACCATCTAAATGGTACTGTGCAAATTCAACGATGAATCAATTGTCTCACCAAGTTATAGACTTGTTATAATTAAATATTCTCAGAAATTAATGCAAAGAATTCATGTAGATTAATTTAGCCAGATAATTCATGCAAATATCCACGTTGAATCAATGTGAATGAACATGGATATCTATGTGGATAATCGACTCGTTATTTTCGGCATAAAAATAGCATATGACGAAATATTTGCTTAATTAATTTACCCTAAAAAATACTATTGAATTTTGCATCTTTGTCTTCAGCCTTTTGCTTATAAACGTTAGCGTTTGTCCCGTCAAAACCATATTTACCAAGAAATACAAATTTTTTTGTCGCCGTTCGATCAAATTTGAGATTTAAATAATTTAATAATCGTTTCAGTGAATGACTTAGTAAGTTGAGTAAGTTTTTTAGATAAACTTCACATTTTGTTTCCATAACTATTAAATCATTCGGATAAGACTCATTTTTAGCTTCTCTAACCTAAATAAAACAATTATGGTCATTTTGCGGAATAAGGCCGGAATGAAAATTATATTTGAATTTATTTTTGTTCCCTAGGTGAAAATATATTTATCTAAAATAGCTAATGAAAGCTAATAAATTTTATTAACAATTATGTGAATAATATTATTTTCACCAGGGTCTCCCAAAGAAAAATCTTTAAATCAATATTTTTTTATGTAAAAAAAATAGTTTGACCCAAGCTGAACGAATCTGTTTCTCTTAAAAATTTTGTAAAGTGCACGCATTATTGATATTTAATAATATCAAAAAAGATCACTCGATTGCAAAGTAACAAATAAATAATCAAGTTTAATTTGATATTTATTAAAAACCACTATCTAAAATTAATAAAATTGCAATCTTGTAATTTGATTTATCAGAGCCTGCAGATTTTTCAGACAGCATAGGCACTACAACTATTTATTTAAAAATCTTACCTCGTTATAAGGTAGCAAAAATCGTGACCATATTCTAGTGCAACATCTCTTATTGTTTGATAAACTTGCTTAGATAAATTAGTATCGATCATCAATGACAAAGCTCTTTCAGGAGGCAATTGCGTACCAGATCGTTTCTTATACGCATTTTCAATATTTATTGCATAATAAGGATCAACTATCTTAGAAATCAATCTGACACCAGACGAATTATTGTCCAACTTTAATTTTTTTTCGCTGCTTCATAAGCTTCTTCAGCGCTTAACTGACCACAAAGCTGAAGTTCGTCGTCTTTTTATTGCTTCTGACGCCTTATTAAATGAAACTTTATATTATTGTTCAGTCGTTTGTATACCTTCAAAAAATATATAGAAATAAAATATTTTACAATATTATAACATCATAATGTTTAGCCTTCAAATATAAAACTACTTTTAGATAAATTAATAAAAACAAAAATTAAGTTAACCATAAAAAATGTCAGTTTTTTAAATAATCATAATATACTGATGAATATATCTTACCTGCTTTAGTAGCATTTTTCTCAATTTGCACTAAATTAAATTCGACATCTTGTTTAAGCCATTCAGCATATTTATTTTCGAAAACACTATAATTTCTTTTATTTTTTGGGAGAGTAGATAATCTACGCTTAACATTGTTGAAGAAATTTTTCCATAATATTACAGACTTCAGTCTTTTCGGTAACACTTAATTCTAAACTATTACTCAAGTAAGACACAACTAAATCAGCTTGTTTTGCAAAATCTAATGTATAATTATCTTTTAAAATTAAAAAAATTTCTTGGCGTTTTATATTAAATGAACGCATTTTCAAAATACTGTTTGTGATCGCAAACAATCGTTCTTAACCAAGAATGAATTTGAAATGAGTTTTCATCAGGCAAAACTAAACTACGAGGACTAATTTATAAAAAAAAAATTTTGTACTTTTGACATCTACTGTGCGCAAAAAATAAAAACTTGGAATTATACTCTAAGAAAAATAAATACTTATTGAAAATATCATATCAATTTGATAATTATAGTTATAAACGATTATTATTAAAAATACAGTTACAAACATTATCATCATGTTTTTTTTTGTTATTATAATTATCAAGTTGATATATGTATATATGTATGTATGTATATGTATAAAAAAATATATATAAATATGTATATATATATGGGTGCATAGACACACGTGTGTGTGTATGCATTTATTTATTTATTTATTACACATGCACATCTTTACACCCTTACGTTGTATAAATAAATATACATATATAACTTTAAGGGTACTTTTATTGAAAAATTCAGAAAATTTTACAAAAAAAGTATATTATGTTTATAGTGAAAAATGCTTCCCTGAAGAGCTATGAATTAATTAATTAGTGCTGAAAACCCAATTATTGCCAAAATTGACATCTTTGGCTCCCTACCATTTTGGTAGAAAGTAATTTAAAAATCTGAAAAAATTCAGGTGCACTGGAAACTGTTTCTGGAACATATTTACCGTAGGTTGAAGAAGCAACAAATTTTTGATCTTTGATTTGACCATGAACGACCTATATATACATACATATATATTTTTGTTATATATATTATATAAGTGCACGCTAGTGAATACTGTGCCCACATGTCATTTATTATGGTTAAAAATGTAAAATACAACGATCTAACTTATTATCGGTAAAATCGAAAAAGGTCATTCTAAAAATGAGGTCAGGTTTTGAGGTGGGACAAAAAATATAGACGTTCGCGGATTTCGGGGGAAACGGATTTGGAAACTAGGCATTCTGACGAAGATTTTCCTACCCTTGAATTTTTTTTCAAGCATTTCTTCGAGTGAAGACAGCCAGTGATCACTTTTTTTATTTTCTGGCCCACTGTGCGGCGGCGCGGCGCTATGGCATGCTGATCAGCGGGACCGCCCTCCCCCCGGCACGCGCTCTAGTAGGCTAGTAGCGAGGGCGCGTGCACGCGCGCAGGTAAAAAAAGACCTGGCAGGGCCGCTGGGTAGAACTTTTACTCGACGCGCAGGTAAACGTTTTAACCCCGACACAGGTGAATGACCAGCAGTGTCGCTTCTCGCACTGCAGTTGACCTATATTTTATAAGGAGACATGCGCCAGTATAGAAGCAACACCTGTAGTGGCGCTCTGAACCGAAAATTCGTAAACAGCATGGATGATTTTCTTCACTATTTCCTCCTCCTTTCCTCTCTCATCCCACTTATTTTTTTCGCTATAGCAACACTAGATGTAGAGAGAGAGAGAGAGAGGGGAGAAACCAAATTTTCTTTTTGCTCTAGTAAAATCTGTCATACGTAGACAGTTTGTAGAGGTAGCAACCCCTGCATCATGAATCCTCGTGGAGTTCTTGCACGGGACATGGATCCTTTGATTCATACAGTTCATGAAGTGAGAGTGTCTGCGTTTCAAACACCATCTTGTTTCCATATACAATTAATAAAAGAAGATTCCGCGTACGTGAAATTGGAGGCAGAAATGTTAAATTATTATAGTACACAGTCGTGGTTATATTTTTGTGAAGAAAGTTTTACAATTTCAATGGAATAATCTGATTTACCAGTGTTACACAAGGAAAAACTCCACGAGTTAAAGGTAAGAAAAAGAAGAAGAAGAATGAGGAATCCAAATTTATTTTTTACGATGATATAGTGATAGAAATTTTTTTTTCATTTTAGGGAAACACGATAATTGCAGTGAAAATAATGGGAATATGGTTACGAGGAGCAACAGAAGAAGGATGCCCGCAACGATGCCGACTAATAGATAATGGTACATGTGTGACTCTGATTGAGTCAAACGAGGAAAGTGGCATTTATCTGCTAGAAGCCTGATTTCTTGCCTTACCTCCACAAGCAATTTTAGCTGAACTTGGTTTCGTCATGCCCATATCGACAAATGGTCTCCATTGGTCACCTCGTTCTGCTGAAATATTTCTTATGGTCACCGTAAACCGTATTCTAAGATGCGTTTTTGCATAAAAAGGATTATTCGACAATTCAGCTTACGTATTTCTAAGCAGTATGGGCAAGGAAGGTGGAGGTATGGTTCATGTGAATCCAATGCTCGTCGCATTTGACACAGCCATGAATGATCTCACCGGAATGCATCATCCAATCTGGCCATCAGATACTTTGCGTTAATAATATATAAATCTCATATAAAAATAATAATAATAAAAGTAAACGAAAAATCTATCAAAGTTGTTTTTCTCTTTCTGTCTTTTAACCTTTTTCTTGACAAGAATAAAATTTAAGACGGAGGAGGAGGATCTCAATAGAGCGAAGTCACCTGATCATAGCGACTTTGCGACATTACAACTGCACGGTCTTACAAATCAATGCAAAATCTTATCAATCTATTAGTGAGATATATTTTACGGCGTAAAACTTGAATCTAATAGTCATGATAATAGAGACATTTAAATTAAATATCTTGTGTATTAAAAAACCGGATTATAACGACATTTTTAAAACATCTAATTATTAGTTAACTTTTTAATAACATGATGCTACCGGAATATACAGACTTTATTATACCAAGCATGCGTGGTCATCAATAAGTGCAAACGCTTAACAGAAGCTTGGTGCGAAACGATATACGTAGCAATTCATGGCTGTAGGCAATAAATTCTGGAAAAGACTACATGAATTCGTGAAAACGCGCAGCTACTGTAAAGTCGTTATAATCCGGTTTTCGTTACACAAGATAGATAACTAAATTGTCTAATAATTATCTTGATTTTGAGAACCATTATTTGCTGCATGAAATATATTTTACTAAACTATTGTAGAGACTCTATTAATTCGTGAAAACGCACTGCTACTATAATGTCGTTATAATCCAGTATTCGTTACACAAGATAGATAACTTAATTGTCTAATAATTATCTTAACTTGCTATTATTATCTGCATGAAATATATTTTATTGTACTATTGAAAAGACTGCATTCATTTGTGAAAACGCGCAGCTACTGTAATGTCGTTTTAATCCTGTTTTCATTACCTAAGATAGATAACCCAAGTTTCTATTAATTATCTTGCATACTTATGTCATATTTATTGCGTGAAATATATTTTACTGAACTATTAAGAAGACTGCACTTCTTCGTGAAAACGCGCAGTTATTGTAATGTCGTTATAATCCGGTTTTCGTTACACAAGTTAGATAACTCAATTGTATTTCAATTTCACAATGAAGTTGTTATATCTCGATAAATAGAGACTATTTAAAGAATTTAATGACAAACATACGTTCTTGAAATTTCGTTATAACCCGGTTTGCATTGCACAAGATATGTATCTTATTTCCTGCCTGAAAAATTTATTCCACTAATGATAATCTATTGTATGAATTTGTAAATACGCGCAGTATCTGTGAAGTCATTATGTTCCGGTGAGTTCTAAAGACTCCATATTATTTACCATACTTACAAAGAGTTTTTATTACCTAGTGTATTGAGTTCTAATAAATTTTCCCATTATTTTGAAAACTAGAGCCATTATTTACTGCGCATTGAAAACTATTGAAAAGCCTTTGCTTTAATTCGTGGAAACGCGCAGTAAATGTAAAGTTATTTCAATCCGGTTACTTTGGTGTTGATCTTGTAATGTTGTTATTTTTCGGTTTTCAATACCCGAGATACATATTAACGATTAAGTTTTTTTAATCTAGTCTAATGGAGCCATAAAACTTTTTGCAACCTTTCTTACTACATCTTTGACAAGTCTTTGTATCAATTCGTCAATACGTGCAGTTGTAGTATAGTTGTTTTTATTTGGTACTTCAAATACTCTTTCGAAAATTCATAGATAAAGATGTGTTCTTATAGTGTCGTCATAATCCGGTTTTCAATACTAAAGATATTTAATTCAATTTTTTTCAACGTATAATGTTTACAGCATTCTCTTGGTGTTCATAATTCGGTTTGTGGTTCAAAACTACTGAGTTGAAACTACTACTTCAACACTACTACGTGCTGTAAAACTACATTTGTTTGTATTATCCAGTCTATTATTTAACTTACAAATGTTTCCTTAAATTTAAATGTTTTAGTTTGACTAAACGTAGCGCGTATGTAGGTATTGTTTGGAGACCCGGAAATAACAGGTGAAGCCTGGAAATAACTTTTATATATATTATATATATATAATTTATTATATATATATATATATATATATATATATATATATATATATATATATATATATACATATATATATACACATACATATACACACACACGTATAAGATATGTATATTTAGTACATTAAAATAACTATATATTTTTTGGTTTTTACTTACCCCTTTGTCTCACATTACAAGAAGAAAAACTTTCTTAAAAACTAAAGAAAAATCACTAAAAATAAGAATATGTGTAAAAACAAATAAAAATTAAACACGATTTTGCTTTAAAAAACACCTGGATTATGCGCTTCAAAACCATCAATAGAGTCACCTTCAATTTGTTTGCATATTTATCTCAAATTATTTATTTTATCAAGGTATCCATATTACTGAAAATGAAATCTTAGAAATAACATGAATGGCATGAAATCCTTTATCTGTGCTTTCGTAAACCAAATCTACAGGAATATTTGTAAATAATGTTACGTCTAACGAGACTAAGATATACCCAAGTGGAATAAAAATATTAGTCAATTTACTTTTTTAGGGGACACAACACCTTTAAACCCTAAAAAAAAGAATTATAAGTAAAAATCACAAAATTTAAAAAAATCATTTAAAAATTTGTATAGTAATATTTAGTATAAATACCTTGAACTTTACCGTGCTTAAACCTTCATTATCCCTGCTGGCCAATTGTGGCACTCGGTACGAGGATTTGTGAATTTGTTCACTGTCCGTAAGATTTCAAGTGAACGAATGGTTCTTTTGGGCTCAAATTCAAGGAGGATACTTTGTAC
>JAZHPH010000225.1:142519-159402 GCA_037356405.1 Nasonia oneida | reverse complement strand
GAGCTGAAATCAGTAAAAACCACATTTAGAGAAAATTAACATTAAGGTTTATGATTATTGGTGAAAGTATAACTTAAATTAGTGCTTACCAGATTCTTTGAGGCCAAGTTTTCTATGTTCCACATACATAGACCTCGACCCTCAGCAATTATGTGGTATATTTACTTATATCTTTGGGCTCTGTACAGCTTTTCTTACCTGCAAATAAAATAAGGCATTTCATGAATTTTGATAGAAATGTAAGAAAAAGGTTATTTTATTCTTGCTAATGATAACACTTTATACTTATCTTTTTTTTGGTTACTGTATTAAATCATTTAAGTTGAAACTGCAGAAAATTACCAGTCTAACCTCCAAATGTTACAGAGAAGAATAGTTCAGCCAAACTATTTCCAGAAATGTTTAATCCGGGTGCTCCAGTCTCTATAGCGGCTTTTTTCTATGACTGCAGTCTTCAAGGAGTCCTTTGCCACTTTTTCAAACACTTCACTGAATTGTTTGTTGATTGTTGTTTGTTGAACACAAAATGTTGATAGACCAGCGAGTCCAAGTCCAAGAGCACGAAATGTAACCTCTGCTCTTCTGTTGTTCTCCCAAGCATGGTTCTAAAGGCTTACTTTTCTGCATGAGTTGATAGCTGCCAGCTGACCACACTCAATGCACTACTTCAATCTTGAATCCTAAGGTTGAAGGTCTTGAAGGTCTTGACTTGTAAGCAGGTTCATCCTCACTTGTTACTCCAAGAAATCTTCTTAGCCTCTTTTTGCCTCCTCCTCGAGAATACTTCTTGTCTAGATAAGTACTCGCAAACCTTTATTGGCATCTATATGATCACACACAATTTTATAATCACTTAATTTCACACTTTATTAAAAAACTTTTCTGCTCTGCTTTTAGACTAACACTTCACTTTTTTTCTTTTTAGGATTATAATCTATAAGCTTTAACTCCAAAAACACTACAAACACTAGTTAGATTAGTTTTAAAACACTGTTGAAAAATATCAGCTGTTTGTATGCAATACAAAGACATAAGCTGCGTTCACTTAGTGTAAACCACATGCCAGGATTATACCAGCTGTGTTTTGAAATATTTGCTGTCTGACGGCAGAACAACAGAACGGTCGCTCTGTCCTTCTCCGAAACATTGATTCTAGTCTTTTTACAGGTGGCGCGCTAGCGCGCAATATTTGTATTTCAATAAATATTCCTACGTTTTAATCGGAGCCTTATATAAGATGCAAAATTAGAAATATATCTTGAAAAAACAACAAATCTAATCATTACGCTCAAATTTATTTACTAAAATACATACGTCGAATCAAGGGACGAGGTAGCGCCCCGATGGCAAGTATAAGTTTTATGCACTGTGCCGTCGAGATCGGGCCGCGACCTATCATACTTTGAATTTGCTAAATAACCTATTTACGCCTTACGAATTCTGTATATATTTATTTCGATTTCCTGTTGATGTTTATGTATGAGTATACAATTTCAAAGATTTTTCTAATTACCATATTGTTTTGTTAAGAAAATTGCTCGTTTGTAAAATAATTAAGTTTGAAAATTAATTTCGCGAAAAAAATTAGTTTTTCGCCTGCTCAATTCTCTTTTTTTTTCTTTCAGTCAGTCATAGCTATAGATATACATAGGATTCTTTAATTATTACAAAGGCTATTTGATAGATTTTTTTTTTGTACGTGGCATTTGGAACTCGAAAGTTCATCGCCTCATCCACGTAAGCCTTCCACGCTGCCCTATCTTGTGTTAATCCCACCCAAGATGCACCTCTGCGATCGACACCCACCCGTCCTATTTCTACTAGATCCGCTTTTACATTGTCCTCCCATCTACGTCTAGGTCTACCTAGAGGTCGCGTTACCATCGGCCTGCCCTTCATGACACGCGCTGCCGTACGGTCGTCTCCCATTCTCGCTACGTGCCCTGCCCATCCCAATCTGCGCAATTTTATTATTCTGTTAATATTTGGTGACGCGTACAGATTGTGTAACTCATCATTGTGTAGTCTCCTCCATTCCCCGGTTTTCTCATCTTTCTTCGGCCCGTATATTTTTCACAAGACTTTATTTTCAAATACCCTAAAACGGTTGTCCGCCTGCTTAGTGAAAGCCCACGTTTCACACCCGTACAAAACCACCGGCAGTATTATTGTCCTGTATATTCATATTTTAACGTTTTTAGACAACAGCCTCGACTTAAGTAAATTACTCACGGCGTAGAAGCAAGCATTACCCGAATGGAGTCTCTTGTTTATTTCGACATTACTCTCGTTTCTATCATTTATGGTCGTACCCAGATACCTGAATTCGCTAACCTTTTCAAAAGTAAAATCCCCAACTCTGAGATCTCCCTCCCCTCTGCAGATGCCTAGTTTATCCACAATCATGTACTTTGTTTTTGATTCACTAACTTCTAACCCTGTATACTCTACCGCTTTTATGAGGATTTCTGCATTTCTTGCTACCGTTTCCCTACAATCTCCCAGTATATCCAAGTCATCTGCGTAGCCTGTATCTGCGTTGTTCCATTAAGCGTTGCGCACAGCTGGCTAATCTGCATTTTTCTAACGACATACTCTAACGTTAAGTTGAACAGCACCGTAGAGAGCCCATCCCCTTGTTTTAAACCATCGCGTATCGTGAAGGGTTCTGATATATTACCGCCTACTCGGACCTTTCCCATGCTTCCGTTCAGACATATTTGAATCAATCTCACGAGTTTTTTCGGTACACCGAGACGTACTAGAATTTGATACATTTTGCTTCGCTTAATAGAGTCGTACGCTTTTTTAAAATCTATAAATAGTTGGTGTATGGTTTCGCAAAATTCCCACTTTTTCTCTAACAACTGTCTTATGGTAAACATTTGATCGCTCGTCGATCTGTTGCGCCGAAATCCGCACTGATAATCTCCTGCGAATGGAGTGAGTCTAGTTTGTATTACGTTTGACAGAACTTTGTAGCACGTTGCTAAAAGTGAGATACCCCTACAGTTATTGCAGTTTGTCTTATCCCCCTTTTTAAAAATCGGTATAATGATAGATTCCTTCCAATTTTCGGGTATTGTTTCATTTTTCCAGATGGCACATACTAGTTTATAGATTTTGAAAGTGAGCTCGACGCCCCCATATTTGAGTAACTCAGCTGGTATAGAGTCATTTCCCGCGGCTTTGTTGTTTTTTAGTTTTTTAATCGCGGCCTCTACTTCTTGGTAGCTCAGTTCCTCCACGTGGAGTTAAGCAGTGTGAATTTCGTCTCCTAATTCTTCGCTATTTTTGTGCACGTTTAATAATTTATCGAAATAATTTTTCCACAGCGACAGTAATTCATTGTCATTTGTTACGAGGTCCCCGTTTTCGTCCTTCATCAATTGCGCTCTACTCCTAAAACCCTTTCTGATGGCGTTAATCCCTCTGTACATTTCGCGTGGGTTATTTTCCTTACTGTTAGTTTCTATTCTCCTAATAAGATTCTTTTGATACTCCCGCTTCTTATTTCTGTAGATCGCGCTCGTCTGTTTCCTTACGTTAGAATACTCTTCTACGGTCCGATCGCTTCTATTTTGTAAGCTATCTAATTTAGCCTTTTTGCGCCTTTCAAACCAGAGTTCGCACTCTTCGTCAAACCATGGTTTGCTCTTTGGCTTTTTCTTTTTACCCAGTACTTTGTTCGCGGCCTCTTTTACCGTTTTTTCGATGTCTCCCCATAAGCTATTCGGTTCTTCATTCCCCTCCGGCGATGTGTTTGCTTCTTCAAGTGCCTGAAACCTGTTATTAATTTCTATCTGGTACCTAATTCGCTCTGTTCTATCTCGTAGCTTCTCAATATCGAAGCTTTCTACCTTGTTTGCTCGCTTACTATTTTGATTTGCTACTAGTCTAGCTCTTAATTTGGCTACTACTAGGAATTGGTCCGAGTCGCTATCTGCCCCTCTGTAAGCCCTTACGTCGAGAACGTTAGTATGACGTCTTTTTTCAATGAGGAAATGATCAATTTGGTTCTGCGTGGCCCCGTCCGGCGATGTCCACGTTGCCTTGTGTATGTCCTTGTGCTTAAAACACGTAGTTTTGATTATAAGATCTTTTGCCGCCGCGAAATTTATGACCCTAATACCGTTATCATTGCTGGCTTCGTGCAGGCTTTCCTTCTCTATAGTAGGCCTAAACATTTCCTCCCTACCTATTTTAGCATTGAAATCACCTAATACTATTATTGTGTCGTAAGACGCGAACTGGTCGATTACCTGCTCTAAAGTTTCGTAATAGAGATCCTTAGCTTCTTCTTCTTTGTCCTCCGTAGGACAGTGCACATTAATAAATACATATCTATACCATTCACCTTCGATAATGATGTACGAGATCCTCTCATTGACGGATTTGAAACTTTTAACCGAATGTATGATGCTTTTGCTTACGAGAAATCCGGTGCCTAGAGATCCCCCACTCCCGGCTCCATACAGGTACGTGAAGTTACCCGATGCTAGTACTCCGCCATCTGGCCACCGCGATTCCTGTATTGCTACCAAATCTAGATTGTACCTATCAGCTTCCTTTACGAGTTCTTTAAACGCGCCTGCTCTGTATAGACTGCGAACATTCCAAGTTCCGACCCTTAAGTCCCTTTTGGTTCGGATTTGATTTTTTTGAGCCATGATAGTATGTTAAACGCTTGCGCTTCGGATCCTGTTCCGATCGCAGGTGAGTCCACCGTTCTAGAGGTGATAACCCCCATACCTCTCTAGAACTAAGTATGAGAGCTTTCCGAGTTTGACGAGAACAGTGTCAATTCGTCGTCAGACACACTACGGTTTCATTCTCGCATCCTAACGCCCCCCTGCAAGGCAGCGCGCCTTCGCTGGCATCGTTACCGCGTAAGACCAGGTGACGAATCATTCTACACATCCCCTTTCGGGGCAGTAGTCATCGCTCCCGCATCCTCCTCGGCAGCAGAATTTTTGCCCATTTTTGTAATTTGTGATGAAAGAGATAGATTGAGAGATAAGAGATAATGTGAAGTGTTTTTTTGTTGTGGTGCTTGCGTAGTGTTTCTAGGTGAATGCGTTCGACAGTGTGGGCTCATCACACCCACGCCTGTTCCTATCTGCTGTCCGCGGCTGCTTATTCAATTTATTCGCAGCTAACCTCTTTCTCAGGGGCTGTTCCTCTATCCGCAACCTAAGGACGCGCTGTGTAGTGTTGATAGGCACCCACCCGTCCGATCTGGACGACAACGCCCAAGACCGGCTTAGGGTAGCGGCATTGTAACAGATTTGATTGATATTACAAATATAAAATAATTAAAATCATATGTCCTGTTGACTCATCTGCTGTATTATGGACGTAAAGAAGCTTGATTTAGGTATACCCAACGGTAATAATTTTAAATGTAAAAACGGCCGCGTGATGTCTTATCAGGTTAGGTTAATTGATCAGCTAATGCAAGTAAACACTCTGCGCGGAGTAAACGCCCTCCTAGCAAATACTTTCTCTGTTTGTTATTAACAATAATAACGGCAAATTCATGGTTTTTTAAAAATATCTCATAAACTACTGCACCTACAAAAGAATCATCGTGATTGAAAGTTGCTTGAGATATTGAAATGCATAAATTATCAGCTGACGTATTTTCGCGTAGCAGTTATAGCAAAAATGTAACTCTTAATCATGTCCCTAAAATTTTTCAACTGGATATTGTTGCAATCAAGTAGCTTATTACAAATAATTTGGTTTTTCAGCTGTCAAATACTTTTTTTGTTTATTATTAACAACAATAATGGTCAAAATGTGGTTTTTTAACAATAACTCAAAAACAACTGCTTTTATTACGAATAAAGTTATTAAAACTTCTTGAAGACATAATGCATAAAGTATTATTTAAAGCATTTTAGTGCAGGTGTAGTAGATTTTGCAAAAATAAAACCTAAACTTTTAACTATGTTATGCTGTAATTCAAATTGAATTTAATTCTTTAAATATTTCCTTACAAGTTTATTTGAAACTCATTAAAAGGTTATGAAATCAGTTCAAAAAAACACCTTTTCAAGGTAAAATGTTGGCAAGTATAAGTTTTGTACCCATCCTCACCGTTCCGTATCTTATATATGATATTCTTCCGTATTATAATATATGATTTCTCCTCTAAAAAGTTATGCAATCCCCAAAGAAATTGTCTAATGTTTATAGCTTACATAAGTTTTTATGTATTTTTATCAATTTACGCTAATGAATGTAGTAAAATCAGTTTTAAAAATGTCAAGTGTTAAAAATCAGAACACTTGTAATCAACTTGTAACAAAAATCAAGTGGCGCAATAGCGCCACATAGGCGAGTATGAAAAGCAGACTAAGCCGCGGCGCCGCGACACTATTTACTTCTATATTAGTGTTCGGATTTCCATAGTATCCGAAAAAAATGAATATTATTACTGTTTTTAATTAGTTTTTTACTCATAGCATGTTTTTGTGATGAACTATGATTCTACCAAAAATATTGTCACAAAAAAACTGTCTCATTTTCAAAATAAATGGATGTGTAATTTTCGAATGCTTGAATTATCTCTTTATTTTTCAGACAAATGTTAGGACCATTAAGCTGCGCATGCAGTGTAGTTGGATTTATTATTTATTGTTGTTTATCCGTCACTTAACCGGCTGCAAAAATTGTAGCTTATATCTAGTGGCTTATGTTTTATTAAGATTTCCAGTAAAAATATTATCAAAAAGCCGATTTTATTTATGTAATAATAAACGATGTGCGATTTTGCAATTCCAGACAGAAAAACGTTAGGACCCTGAAGTTTGCCACTTATAAACTATACGTATTGTGTAGTTGGATATTGCTTTCCCACACACTTCTATCATATTAAGTGGCGCGGATTATAAGTGCTATATGTTCTATGGTGTCTAGGTGTAGAAATCATTCGAGGACGGTGTCTAGGGGTACAGGGTGGCCGATGACGACGTCCAGGTAGTTCGCTCCATGATTTTTAGTGTCTAGGTGTAAAATCATTTGAGGACTGTGTCTAGGTGTATAGAGCAGCCTATCATTTTTACTGATGTGTATATCGCGGTGTTAATCGATTTGAATTGACATGAATTTTTTTTAATCATGTGTCGTTTAATAAAGTCAATCGATTTTAATAAAGTTTCAATTAAAATCGATTGTAGTTAATAAATCTATTCTGTCATCTACTGTATTTGACCTTTTTTATATAGTAATGGAAAATAAATCTTGTCACTTGCAAGTATGAACATTTAAAGCGACACTAAGCGGTTATATTAAGAAACATACTGTCGATTAAAATCGACTAGTTTCGCAATGAATTTAATCGATTCTTATCAAAATATAAAGGTTTTTTTCATAAGGGATATACAAAACTTTGGTCATTAAGGCCACTTAAACTGTTATCAAAATTATTTGTAAAATTAAAGCGATTTAATATCGACTAATAAGTTGATTCATATTTATTGAAAGAATCCCAATTGAACTGCATTAAAATAATCATCGCATAAAAGTCGATAAAAATATCTTCATTTTGATATTTAGATTGCGATTAAGACCGATTCACATCAATAATTTAAAACGTTGATTAAATCAATCTTGTACTTTTAGCAGGGATTCTTTTTGTGATTAATTTAATCGATTGAAGTATAATTGAATCCAACCGTAAAAAAGTATCAAGATCAATTAAATATTGTATTTTACCCTCTCCGTCGAGCAACAGCTCACGCGGTAATTAAAAAACTGACAGAGGATTATATACCGACGTACGGTAAACCAGAAGCGGTAATATGCGACCACGGGACGCAATTTACGAGCGACAAATTTGTAAACACGTTAAAAAACGAAAATATTAAACTTCTATACTCATCTATCCGACACCCACAAAGCAACATAGTAGAAAGGGTACATAGAGAGTTAGGACGATTCTTTCGTACATTTGTAAGCGACAAACATAAAGGTTGGTCGCGATATGTGAAAATAATACAAAATATTATAAATGAAACGCACCACAAAACAACGAACTACATACCGACGGAATTACATTTCGGCCGAAAACCCATGCGAATATGGGAAAAATACTTGTATATACGGCCCGAAAAAGATTAAATAACTATCGAAAAACGAATATCGCTTGCATGCGAGCAAGCACAACGCTCACGCGGAGCACTTTGAATTAGATATAGGAAATAAGGTAATGATAAAAGCGTTAAACGTATCCGACGCGGAAAACGGGAAAATAGCTAAATTTTTCGATATTTACCAAGGACCATACGAGGTCCAGAAAAAAGTCGGAATAGACACATACCTACTTATAGATATTAATACGAAAAAAGAGCGAGGAAAGTTTCACATAAATAATCTTAAGCCGTATTTCGAAGATTGAATACACAATTCATAAAAAGAAAAAATCAGCAAAAGAAAATTCATTTTTTAATATACATAGAACCGTGAATTGTGAATTCAAACAAACTTACTAAAGGAACAATTTGAAAATATAAAAAACTCAAAAAAATTCAGTAAACGCAGTAAAATCACGAAAACTCGAGAGATCGAGAGAGAGAGAGAGAGAGAGAGAGAGAGAGAGAGAGAGAGAGAGAGAGAGAGAGAGAGAATAACACCGCGTACGCGACGAAACGACATACATATCTCGTGACCGACGCGACCTGACAAAAAACAAAAACAGCGGCCGTAGCCAGCCGCCAAATTCCAAAAAGCCTAAGCGCCGAAAAAAGAGCTGTAATGAGCTCAGTAGACACTAATCAGTCGAAATGGAAGCTACTCCAACAACCAGCGAGCCCCAGGTGCCGAAGCCGAGGAAGCGGGAGTCGTGGTCGCAGACAGAACCGATGGCGATCTGCGACCAGCTAATGCAGGTAAACGTGGCGATGTTAGCTGAAGGCTACGCCGAGTCCTGGACAATGCGGCGCAAGATACCGTGTCTCCGCACTCGCTGGGGCCGCGACAGTAACTTCGTGCCTGGCAACAAAAGGTTCGCGAACGGCTGGTTTTACTGCACCCCGCCTGGCTGGGGGAAGCGGGATCAGAAGACCAACACCGAGGCAACCCCACCAGACCCGGCCACAGCAAGCGAGGTACTGATCCCGCGTCGGTACATCACGCGTGGTGCACCTGCCCCCGCTGGACGACGCCGTCAGGGCCAACCTGGGGCTCCCACCGCTCGCACCAACAGCGCCCGTACCAGCAACGCAGCAACCACCACCAGCTCTCCAAGCGCTTGCATCCGCACCGTCAGCACCAGCCGCATCAGCAGCACACCCAGCACTCGCAGCACCACCCCAGCAACCCACGAAGAAAGCGCCGGCCCCCTCCCCGCCAGCCGACCAGGCCGGTAGCGCTAAAACGTCACCTGATCGACCACCACGAGCAGTACGAGCCCCAAGCTCGCAACGAAGGCTAGCGTGAGGAAGGCAGGCGCTTACTCGAACAGAAGAGGGCACGAAGGGCAGCCTCTTCTTCATCAGCTGCGACAACAGCCGCCTCCAGCTCGGCTGCAACGGTAGCTCCTACTACCTCAATGTCCTCCTCCACCACCACAGCTCCGACCGCAGCCGCCACGACCACGCCACCGACGATCGCGCAGATACTCCGTAGAGTCCTCGCAGCGGCACAAATCGGCGAGGCCACGTTCGCTGCGTACGAGGCGTTTGCCGAAGAAGGCATCCGCTTTTAAATGTGTTTTTTTTATCACGACAATGGCAACGACGCCGACTTTTTGTTAAGTTTTTAAAGCAATGACGCTAATTTAATTTTATTATAAAAAAGAGTTTTTTATGTTTTTAAATTGTTTTTTAATTAACTTTAAGATAAATAAATTTTATACTTTCCTAAAAAATAAGCACATACTATTGTACTCTGATGCTGTCCTCTTGCCCGTCTTTCCTTATAGATAAAAAATTATTTTTCACCGGCCCATTGCCGTCTCAAAATATTTTTTATTGGGGGGCATTGAGACGGCAGGCCCAGCCCGGGGGATAAGAGCACAGCAATAGATAACTTGCCTGGCGTAGGCAAGTTACCGACCGAGTGGCGCTAGTACCTACATGTAAATAGTCTACCTAAGCGCTGGTAGATGGCGTGCGCGCCGATAACACAGGAGAGAGGGAGCATCCCGGGTATATAAGGAGCCCCGGAGCCAGCAGCGAGCACTAATCATCTGGCTCTCAATTGAGCAACGTGCGAATGGTGATACTCGCTGCTTGTTCCGGACCCCACCATACCCAGTAGTCCATGAGCCCCAGGCTCTCGAAGAGTATGTGTGCATTCCACTCCCTCTCCTTGTAGACTGAGATCCAGCATCGCTTATAATTGAATAAAGATTAAATAAACAAATGAAAGACATTTAAAATATATAAACTACTTCAACCCTTGTTTAGTATTATCCACTCCGTCCCCCCTTCAGTTGTGTCACCGGTGTAGGATGGTAGTACCCTGCATTTAGGCGGCGCATCTAGTTCTAGACTCATGGTGAGATGGTAGTACCTCACATATCAGTCTAATAGCTGCGTGGTTTACCTAAGTGTGCGGGATATGCGTAGTGGGAATACCCTACCCATCTCCCTCTACACACGAGCAGCTCTCCTCTGGTGGCTCGCCCATTACATAGGATAGGGAGGTCTTTTGCCCACTCAACAGATATTACCGGGTGGATCAAAGACTACTATCGCTCTTCGAATGTGCTTCTCTCCCGCCTTACTAACCTCGGGTCTCGAATACTTCGCGTTCGCGTATTAACCCTTCGCGGACCGTTTCAGTACAAATAGAACATATCACACTTTTTTTATCATTATCATATACTATCCACTCGTATGTTTTTTTCCAATTATTAAATCTTCGAGGAATACCTATAAATTAAAAATAAATAAAAGATATTTTTTTACGTTATGCAAAAATTCAAATTTAAGTTAAAATTAATTTTTTATTAAAAATTAACTCTATTTTTATTGCAATAAAATAAATACGAAAATATTTAATTATTTTTCACACATAAAAAAACATTCAAGAAGCTTTAATAACGAGACACTTTATTAACATATACGTAAAATCAATAAAGAATGGGAATCGTATATACCAAGAGAAAAATGCGATAACTTTGTATTATTTTTAGTATATCGTATATCTTTCTAGAAAAATACTTCTTGAATTCTAAGCCACGAGTTTCAAGATGTAGTGACCAAAAATGTAAACACAAACGTCATGGGAAGAGATTTCGACTAGTATAACGTTTTTTCAAAAGTTTAAATAAAATCATCATAGTTTTTTGACTGATATATATTTAGAACTTCAAAACACTTACTTGATACATTTTTCGTCTATGAATCACTCTGTTGAGATTGAACATTCAATTTTTCTTTTTGAGTCGAATTTTGCAATTTATCAGAAACATTTTCATTGTGTGTTGCCGGCTCGGCTACTTGACTTATTGTAGTCGGCACATCAAGTTGTAATGAATATGTTTTGGTCTGTGTTAGCTGTTCTTTGGCTTTGGCTTCTGAAGCTTTGCCTTTGATTAGGTATTTGTCCATTGTATCGTTTATTCAGAATTCACTTACACTAATCACTATACACTTACATGACCCTCGTATGTAAAAAGACTGAACGTAATAAAAAATAAATAAAAGCTTAGTGGGCTTATGCATTAAACCATATGAACACGTTCTATATGTCAAACGCATGCATGAACTTGCATGCTCGCTCTGTCTCTTTCCAAAAACATAAGAAACGCGAAGGTAAGAGAGAGAGGGAGAGTGCGAGTACATGTTGCGCGCGCATAAAAAGATCGATTTATCGAATGGCGCGCAATTCAAATTTGAGTAACTTACAAATGCTGTAAATGATCGTTCTTTTCGTGTTTAAAATTTCTTACTTTACTTTAAAATTTTTTGGAGCTTACAGTTAAGCATGCTTAAACCTCCCTACCCCACGTGCCGCAATCTATGAAATAATATTTATTGAACAAAAAATTTGGCACATCCGAGGATGCCGATAGAATGCGAGCAACAAATCTAAAAACCTAAATGCATAAACCCACCTACCCCACCTGTAGTAAATTCATAAAAAAAAACGTTGACACCTCGGAGGAAAGCAAGCGAAAGCAAGAATAAAATCTAAAACGAAAATGCTTTAACCAAACTACCCCACGTGCCTCGATTCTTACGAGAGAATTTTCAATAAATAAATTTGGCGGCAAAACGTAGACAGGCGAGCGAAAGCTCCCAAAATTAAAACAAAAACAGAAAAGCTCGCCTACCCTGTGAGCCTCAAATTTTATCAGAGAATATCTCTTAAGAAATTTTGTGCCAAATCGCAGGTAGACGAGCGAGGGGATATTAAAACCAAATCACTAAACCCACCTACACTATAATAGTTAGAACGTGCGTTTCGACGTTTTTGTTTTTCATTTGTTGCTTGTTTTCGCTTACCTTCCTCCGATCTGCCGAAGTATTTAATTATTAAACTCGAGGCGCACAAAGTAGGTGGGTTTGAGTATTTTGGTTTTAAATGTTATTCTCGCTCTTGCTCACCTTCCTCTGATGTGCCCAGGTATTTTATTATTAAACTCGCTGTACGTGGGGTAGGTGGGTTTGAGTATTTTGGTTTTAGTTTTGCTGCTCGCTGTCGCTCGCCTTCCTCCGATGCGTCAGAGAGTATTTTTGTTTTTAATAAATGTTCTCTTATCAGTAATTGCGGCGCGTGGGGTAGGTATGTTTGAGCATTTCATATGGTTGTAATCCGCCGCCCCCCACCGAGTGCCGCCCTAGGCTATAGCCTACTCAGTCTATACCTAAATCCGCCTCTGGTTCTAACTCTGGTTTTCCATACCCTCTGGCTAGCTAGGTCTGGTGTCACCAGAGCTACCGTACCCTATTTGACGCCCCTGAGCTTCATTATGATTATATATAATCATAATTATATGTAATTATGATACAACTGAGATCAATCAAACAAATCTAACTTTGTTTAATTGATCTCAGTTCTTTTTTTTCTGTAATTTAGTTGCTATAAGACGCAATTAATTTTGACAAATAGAAGAATTGTTGTAATAAATATGTATAAAATGCTACGTCACTGACATCCATAATATTTTTGCCAAATACATCAAACTTACCTAACCATTTACTCTTTTAAAACTTAATTTTTTCCAGAGATTTCACTTTCTGTTTATTTAGAATTCAAATTTTTTTATTTTTATTGTTTATTCATAATAATTATTTCGTAGTTTTCATGTTTTTTATAATTTTGATATTAAGGTTAATTGTGCAGTCAGCATTTCAGCTTTTAAAGAATGGTTCCAAATTGTTTATGTGAAATTCAGCAGGTTCTTCTTGGATTTATATTAATAAAAGATAGTTGCCGATTCCTACAGTTTGCAACGAGACTCGAGTCTCGTGCATATCACGGCATATAAACAAGCAACAAGGAAAAGGCAAAGCCGCATGAACCAGCAGCAACCCGGCATACACTAGCGCGCGATGAAATCAAAGCAGACCAGGCAACGAGCGCGACGCACGCCAAGCACCGCGAATACATTTATTCGTCAGACATGGATACTGACACACACATTCACACCACGGGGCTATATAAGGCCGACCGCGAAGTGTTAAACTAGTTCAGCTTGAACTCCCGATCCGGGCAGTACCGTGAGCACACGATACTACAAGGAGAGCCAGTCTGCATAACGTACACCTGATACTCTGGATTATCATCGAGAGCACACGAGATAATCAGGAATCTGAAGCACCTGCGAGCCTCGTCCTTGAAAGCAAACTTATACGACACTCAACGCCGCCAAATCTATCTTAACACCAACGTCTAGCTGCTAATTTTGCCATGTGTGCACACAGGGTTAAGGGAGTGACTGGGCCGACGCCTAGGATTTGCATAGTTGCATGCTCACGTCTCTGTGTAATCTAAGGATAACCTCAAAAACACCGTGTTGACAATCTGATTGCTACTGTGTGCATACCGGGTAACCGAAATCGCTACCACACAAATCATCCAGCTCAACAAATCCGTGCGCCCATAACCTCACACACCCGAACCGCACCGACCGATACCGGACCGTAATATTGTTACTACACTAAACTACCGTAACAACAGGTTTGTAACTTGAATGGTAAAGGCTAAATCTTTCTAACAACCGCGTGATAACGTTTCTGTTGCAGGTGGACAAAAACGTCAATTTCCCAGTTGTAGCTAGACATTTAAATATATTGTATAACTTACAACAAACAGAGTATTTAATCACGTCTTTTTCTTACCGAATCCTGGTTTCCAATTGACAGCCCGACACACGGGAGAAATTCAACCGTTACAAGTTCTATTGACATCACAAGGTCCCTCGTGAATATCAAAGAATTTTGCAATTTTGGATACATTCAGAGCATTTATTATGACTTTGGCGCTGACGTTAAGTACAAATAGATACATAGATAGATATTGATTAGTACAAACTATACATAGTACAAATTGATACATAGCTCTTTCTCTTAATAAAAAAATCTTTTACCCATTAAAGTATGTTAAATCAAAATTAGATCGAGGTGTACACATATACATTAGCATGAGTATTTTAGAAAGGGCGTATTTTATTAGAAAGTGATGTCTTAAAGAAAGCAGAAATATGCAAAAGATGTATACCTTTTTTGAGATACTTGTGGATTGGTACCACGAGATGCATCTGCGGCATTATCTTTACTACTCTTATTCATGTAGTTAAAAGTTGAATTAAAAGGTGATCCGGTACTCATCCACAAAAACATGTCTGTTCCTAGACGGTTTCCTGAAGTCCAGAAATCATATTTTGCATATCCTGTATTTTTCAAATATTTCATCATTAAGTCAGCCTTTTCCTTAGTTTCAAAAGATACAAGTTGTAGTCCAAGTGATCGACAATATTGATATGCCAAAAAATAATTTAATTCAGGAATAAAGGGATTCATTTGAGAGATATAGTACTGAATGCCATCTAGTTGAATAGTTGTTATTCTTTCGGCTATGTGGACATATTTTAATTAATATCTATTGATTGTTACAAAAAATATTTTCGTTTATCGTTAGTATGTGATTACTTATGAACCTAAACGTTAGAATAGAAAAGTTTTCAAAATTATTTATTTTATTGTGTATGCGTGTACGTATGTGCATGTGTGAGCGCGCGCATTTGTCTATATATGTATATGCATAAGTATAAAGATTATTTTAGTGGGTGAAGAAAAAAGATTCAAACAGGCCCAAATCATGCAAATGTTGTTGATAAACGACATTAATAAATAAAAAATTTATAAATATATATTCTAATCATCATTAGCCTTAATTTAGTTTTTTTTTTTAAATCCCTAAATAGCGTTTGGTTACAATCTGCAAAAAGTTTTAAACAACATAAGGACCAAGTGTTGAATGCCTAGAGCGTGACCGAAGTCCGATACCAGTGGAGTCTGGGTCTGATGGAGGGGTTGTGCGTCGAGGGTAGGTTACCACAAGTAAGGGGAGGTGAGCACTGGGTCTCTTGGAAGGATCGGGTACAGGAGGTCTGTTACACGGGATAGAGGGGTGAGGATAAGAATTTTGAAAAATAAAAATGAGAAAGGGTAAAGATTGGAAATTCAAAATTTATAAACTGAGATTTTAAAATGAAAAAATTTATAATACAGAAATGTTGATTTGAAATATTGCGAAAGGTGATATTTGTAGATAAATTATTGCAAAAGCGATATTTTTAGGAATTTCCAAATTTAGTTTTTCAAAATTATACCTTTCCAATATTCTAGGACTTAAAATTTTACCTTTCGTTATAATTCAATTTGTAATTTCTGCCTTGAAAATATTTATTTTTCAAAATGTTCACCCTCATCCAGGATGGATGCAATAGAGGTTTGTTTCGGAGGCTTTACAAATAAAAAGCCATGTTTATTGTAAAATTTTCGAACAATCAATTGTAAATAATTTTGTTGTAAGGAAAAGAGTATAAAATGGATGAGGCGCTCAGGTGTTATAAATGCTTAGGTTTTAGCCGGTGGGAAGAGTGACCACGCAGCTGGTAGCTATGTATGCCCAGTTTACCAAGCTGCAGTAGAAGCCACTAACAGACGAAGAAAATGAAAATAGTGCAGTTAAATATAAATCACTGCGCGACTGCACAGAACCTACTGAGCCAGTCTGTCCTTGAAACAGAGATCGACATAGCCATTGTCTGTGAACAATACTGACATGAAAGGGTCCCCAAGTGTACCTCACCGATTTTGATCATTTTGTGATATGTTGTAGTACTCTCTAACTCGTCGATTTAAGGGGTGAAAATCACCCTTGAAGTTTACCCCCAAAAACAGGTTTTTTTTAATATCTCAAAAACTATTTGGAGTTTTTAAATAAAACCAACGCTAAATTCTTTATTATAAAAAGACGCTACTGTAGGCATAACTTTTACCCCGAAGGGTGTCAAACCCTGTTTTTTTAGGGGTAAATGTGCAATTTTTCGCTATTTTTTCAATATAAAATTGATCAAATCGGCTAGATTTGGTTGAAAATTGCACTACCACTAGTTATTTTTTTATTTTATCCTTAAATGAAAAATTAGATCCATGAATAATTTTTCAATTTTAAAATGTTTGGCAAGCGATATAAAATTAAAACAATTACTACCTGATTTTTTTTCCATTTATTTGTAGAGTTTCTTTGATGATTCATTTTAAAATTCTATAATTTTAAACTATTAATTTATAAATTATTCTGACAGTTTTAACATGATTAGATAATTTCAAACAATGACATATTTCACGATTCTTAAAATTTGTATCATACCAAAAATATAAAAAATACATTCTTCATTAAAAGTGCATTCATAC
>JAZHPH010000225.1:99457-142404 GCA_037356405.1 Nasonia oneida | reverse complement strand
TATCCATGATATAGATTTACAGAAATGGGCCCTGCAAGCACAAAAGGATATTGCACAAAAAATTTTAAGAGAGCCCATAGAATTGTTGGAAGAAAAATTAATAAATTTATTACCAAAAAAACAATAGAAGGAGCAGATTATTTACAAAAAAAAGCTGATAAATTTGTTATTGAAGTGAAAAATCTTATTAAAAAAAAAGGAATAGAAAATGTTTATAATTCAGATCAAAGTGGATTTCAATTAGAAGTCCATTCTGGCCGTACATTAGCAATCGAAGGGGAAAGTCAAGTAGCTTGGTGCAATCTGTAGCTTCTACGACTCATAGTTATACAATACAACCAACAATATCTGGTGATGGTAGAGTTCTTTCCCCTCTTTAAAAAACTGGTGAATTTGGGCCAGTTGTATCAGACCAGCTAACATTTATGCAATGGCTTCTAAATCAGGAAAATTAACTTCAGGTATTATTTCATGCTTTTAGATCACAATCTAATATACTTTGTGAAATTGCAGGGTGCTCTAATGTCGCAATTGTTCGATGTTCATGGTGTAAAAAATCTTTATGTTTGAAACACTTTTTTGATGATTATCATTATTGTTCTACTTATGATCCTTGATAACAATTAAGAAAATTATGTAATTTTCAATTACCGATGTTACATTAATTATTACACATAAATTGCATGATCTAAATAATTGTAATATTATAAGTTTGTAGAATGTATTCGAAATAAAATTTATTACACAAGAGTTCAAAATTTTAATTTATTTCAAACCTGCAATAATTCATTGTAAAATGAAATGATTTTCATCGATATTCAATGTTGTTTTATTAAAAATTAAAAAATATACAATAAATGTGTAAATCTGCAAATAAATTAAAAAAATTTTAAAATAATTCAAGAATATAATTTTTTGTTTAAGGATAAAATAAAAAAATAACCTCAGGGGCAAAACAATCAAGAAAAAAATTTTTCTTCGCAAATCTCAAGACGTCATCATTAATTTCTTATTTTCTTGATGGTAGTGCAATTTTCAACCAAATCTAGCCAATTTGATCAATTTTATATTGAAAAAATAGCGAAAAATTGCACATTTACCCCAAAAAAAAACAGGGTTTGACACCCTTCGGGGTAAACGTTGTGCCTACAGTAGCGTCGTTTTATAATAAAGAATTTAGCATTGGTTTTATTTAAAAACTCCAAATAGTTTTTGAGATATTAGAAAAAAACCTGTTTTTGGGGGTAAACTTCAAGGGTGATTTTCACCCCTTAAATCGATGAGTTAGCACGTAAGAAAAAACACGTGTCTAATATTTTCTCGAGTACTACAACATTTCACAAAATGATCAAAATCGGTGAGGTACACCTGGGGACCCTTCCTTGTGAGACCTGGACAAATCGTCGTGGGATATGGAGATTACTGGTAAAGCGGCGATATGGATATTCAGGGACGCCGCTTTTCAGGAAAAAAATGACAGGACGTAATAAAGGATTCGTACGCGCTAAGGTCGCAGGCGTACATATTTACAGCCGCTATGCTTCTCCTAACGCGTCAACAGAATAATTCAAACAACTGTTGGACCGGCTAGTACAGGATGGTGTAGGGAGAAACCCGGTACTGTTAGCAGGCGATTTCAACCCCTGGGAAGTAGAGTGGGGCAGCCAAAGGACGAACGAAAGAGGACAAGCGCTATTGGAAGCATTCACCATCCTTGACTTGGTCTTAGTTAACTAGGGATGTTCTTACACATTTCAAACAGGAGACGCAGGATCCATCATAGATCTCACGTTTGTCAGCAGCTGCCTGATTGGCTCAGTTAGATCGTGGATGGTGAGCGATCATTACACAAACAGTGACCACCAAGCGATAATAATGGAGATAAGAATATCAAAACATCAAGGTGCGCAGTAAACAACTACGTAAGGATTTTTATCAAGATAGTTAGAAATGACGAAGAGAATAGAAGGAAAGGACATGGCGAAACAGCTGAGTAAAACTGTTGCTAGACAAAGGCCACTAGGTAATAGATACAAAACGCTCCTCAGACTAATGCAGAGAAACTTAGGTCACAAAGTTGAGCTCTCACTCCCCTGCCCGATGCAGAGGAACGTAAGAGCTAGGGTTGAGTACCTCTAAGTTCTCCTTAGACCGATGCTAAGGAATGTAGGTAACTGAGTAAAGCCCAGACTCCCTCACCCGATGCAGAGGAACGTAGGTGTCGGGGTTGAGTCTGTCCAGAGGATGGCCGGTCGATGCTGCAGGAAGCAGACGGCTGGACAATGCAGATGGAAGAAGACGGCAGGACGATGCAGAATGAAGTAGACGAGTTTAATCCTAAACCCCTAATCATTTTGGTGGATATAGGATATACAGAAATGTCAAATTTCAAAGGAGAAGCCAAAAATAGGCTAGTTAACGGGCCCCACGGAAGTATTGTTCAACGATAGTACCTGTGGGGATCCGGTGTCGGACGGCCACTTGTGCAGAGCTTGCTCTGCCTACGTCACATAAAAAACACACACACATCTATACGGATATTGTCTAAAAACACTTGATTTGAACTTCTAACACACTAAGAAGTATTTTCTAGAAGTTTTGACGAAACTCAAAATTTTACTATTACAAAGCTTCCTCTAGGAGGAAGCAATAAGTAATTTTGATCTTTTTTTAAAAACTGGAAGAAAAAAATTGCGTATGGAATACGACATTCTTGAAGCCGCGGCCAGGATAGGATATTTTCGGAGCCGCGGCTGGGATACAATGTTGTAGAAGCCGTGACCAGGGTACGTTGATATTCCACTCAGCCGTCGATATGCTCTAATAAAAATACATAAAGTCAATAATTTCAATTAATAGTCCCACATACTGGTTTGATAAGAGCATCTGCATACTGAAGCGCTGATACTAAAGCGCTGTGTAATAAAATATATACCTGGATATCCAGGTATATATATTGAACAGGGTTCGGTTACAAGTATCGTATACTATTTAATATATATATATATATATATATATATATAAATCACATAAATCAGCTATATTTACATACAGATGTAAAATTATATATATCTAAGTCATATTTTTAGTCATTAATTACTAATAATGTACATGTATGAATATACTATACAACATAGTAAGATTGGTCCAGTTATGTCGGATGCTGTGAATAATAATCTTCTCAGAAAAAAATAGCAAATGTTTATTCGTATTTTTAATCTGAATTATTTTATAAATCAAATGCATATCAAAAGATGTAATCTGCAGATCTGATCCAGATAAAAAAGATGCTGCAAATAATTATGTTTGCAGATGTGATCTTTTTTTTAAGTTATTTGTTTGTAAATATAAAATGACTAATGTTGCATTTATTCATGCATATCACATGATGTAATCTGCAGATTTGGTTCAATAAAATGGATGCTTCATATAATAATTTATGAAGATATGATCTTCTTTTTTAAGTTATTTGTTTGTAAATATAAAATGACATCCTGTATTTATTCATGCATATCACATGATGTAACCTGCAGATTTGGTCCGATAAAAAAGATGCTGTAAATAATTATTTTTGCAGATGTGATCATTTTTTTTAAAGTTATCTGTTTGTGAATATGAAATGACGAATGCAGTATGTATTCATGCATATCAAAAGATATTATCTGCAGTTTTGGTCAAGATAAGGCTTTTGAAAATGCAGCCAAAAATTTCGCATCTGCTGCTGTTGTTTATGTGGGCAGTTGCCGGATGCGACGAGGTGCTCTCGATCCTGTTCAACACGAAGAACGAAGCGGTGTACTATGTGCCGATCAACCAGGAGAACCGACTAGAGACGCCGATCCCGATGTCCAACACTACGATCCCATACCTCTTGCGATTTTATTTTATTATACTAAAATTTCGCCGTTGCTGCCACCACCGTTTCATAAATTTTGTCTCGTAATTAATGTCCTTCAATTAGTGCTCCTCTATTATTATATTTATTATTGTCGTCGATTACTACTACTAGATTACTCGATTCAGCATGTAGAATGCAATGATGAATGATAGAGCCTAGTGTATTCTTCAAATTAGATTTGCAATTCTTTTGTTAATAATTTATAACCAAGAAAAATTGTTTATCGAAGTGTAAAAGCTTTTACAAAGCACGACAGAAGCTTTTTTTGGGTACTTTTAAAGAGTTTATTGAACTTATGTCGTGGACAGTGTTTTTGCGATGATACGTTGTGGAAGAGAAACAAGTAAGTGTATGTTGAATTCTAATATTTTAATAAGTCCTATTTCAATTTTTCCATCACCAATTTTTAATAAAAATGATTAAAAATCATGTTAGTTTTTAATTTCGATACCTTGAAATTTATCCATAAATCTGCATTTTTATGAGATTCATTTATATCATTAAATTTAGTGCCATATTTTATAACAGGAAGTGTTTGTCTAAAATTTCCACCTAGAATCACTAATTAGAATTTATCATCGAGTGTACATCTAATATTTAATAGTATATTTAATAATAACACATCAAATAATTCAATATCAATTAATTTGTAAATAACGAGCGAAGCGAGCGTTTCTTGCTAGTTTAAATATTAAAGCGATACATATTGTTGAAGAATGCTACCAAAGCTGCCAAAGAATTAGCAGTGGTTTTTACAGGGGATTAGTGTTTTATTAGACTTTACTTATATTTATAATGCTCGACTACCTCGCGGGGACAGACTTGGAGATAATAAACGTTGGTGACCGCTTACCTTCAGGGACACGATCAGGGAAACGGTGATAGACTCTGTCGTCCACCAAGATAGCGTATCTGATCAGCGAATGACAAGTGAGCGACGAACCATCGTTATCGGACCACTCTCTGATCACATATTTAGTCAGTACCCCTGGCGAGGAACAACCCAAATGAGTGAGAAACTTCAGGGAAACAAACTGAGAAAGATACAAGAAGCTCGTGGAAGAAGCCATGCGCAAAATACTATTCGACATCTGGGATAGCACATCCGTGGAAGAAGCAGCTGATAGTTTCGCCAGGGGAATCACCTAAACTTATGAAGGTAATTGCAAACCCAAGCATGTAAAGTCCAAAGGTGAAGTCAAATAATGGAATCAAAGACTAGAGCAACCAAAGGTAAAAACACAAAGGCCCCTGGAAAGAGCCAGAAAACACGGTATACGCTCCCACTGGATCCATTCCCGAGAGTGTCCTGGGCACGCTCAAGCACCCGAATGGACATTACCCCATTACAGAGGAGAAGATGCTAAATCTCCTCGTACAAACGCATTTCCCCAGCTTCGTGGGGGCGGGGAATCTGGTCAGGGTCGCAGATCGACGTACGCCGAGCTAAGCGAGAATCGACTGCTGGCCAGACAGATCGTCACGCCTAAGAGGGTAATGTGGGCTATAAGATCTTTCAAGCCATTTAAGTCACCGGGACGCAATGGTATCTTTCCAACCCTGCTTCAAAAAGCGGAAGACGTTATCATTGGCTCATTGATACAAATGTCGAGAACAAGCATCACGCTCGGCTTGGTCCCAACAAGGTGACAGAAAAGTAAAGTATTATTTATCATGAAACCGGAGAGAAATGAATACACATCCCCGAAATATTTTCGGCCACTTAGCCAGACCTTCTTTGTACTTAAGACCGCTGAACAAATGGTCGATAGATGCATTCAAGAGAAGGTTTTGGATGACAAGGGGCATTAGGCATTACGCATTACTGCATTATGAAGAGCAGCACGCCTACAGAGCAGGGAGATCCACGGAGAAAGCACTCTTCAGGGCAGTATTCACGATCAAAATACAGCTGGAGGCCAAAGGATATGCCATAGGTGCACTATTAGATATCTAAGGGGCATACATGCACACATCGCGAGAGGAGATTAAAAGGGCCATGAACAGACTCGTAATCTTCTCTACAATAGCGGAATGGATTGACCACATGTTAGAAAATCGCAATTTAGAAGCCAACAAGGGCAGCAACTGGATGTCCTCAAGGCGGCGTCCTTTCACTACTAATATGGTGCCTGGTGGTGGATGAGCTGCTAACCGAATTAAACAACACAGGCTGCATGGCGATAAGATAGGCAGACGACATCTTAATAATTGCACGCGGCCCTTTCCTTTACCCCCTGATAGGAGTTATGCAAGGAACTCTAACGTTAGTAAACAAGTGGTGCAATAAGGCCGGATTATCTGCCGGATAAGACGGAGATCCTGGTCTACACCAGAAGATACAAATGGAAAAGCGAATGCAACTTGACCCTTGGGGAGCAAAAACTGCCTCTTAATAGTCAAGTCAAATACCGAGGGGTCATCCTAGACAGTAAGCTGTCCTGAAATAAACACCTGGAATACGTGATAAGCAAGGTCACGGCCAACCTGTGGCAAATTAGAAGAGTCATAGGGAGAAACTGGGACCTGTCACTAGAAGCCTTGAGATGAATGCATGAGGCTGTACTCAAACCCAACAGCGGCACTAAGGATGCTGCTTGATGTAGAACCACTTAGGATGAAACTGTCTGCAGCGGCTGCGCATGCCTGGGGATGAACCCGAACGCCATAAACAAAGCCTTTCTGTTTGACAAGAAATATAGAGTAAGCATCCCATCCAGAGGAGAATGGAGGAGAATGGGATGACGAAAGAATAAACATCTTGTATGATGGAGACCTGTGGTATACAGATCGAACCAAAAGGAAAGATACTACAGGAGCAGGGGTGTATCAACGACAGAGCTGCGAAGGAACAATCTTGCTGCTAGGTCGACACGCCGCCGTACTACAAGCTAAGCTGACAGCGATTATGTGGGTGGCGCAAATAACATTAGCTGAGAGCACGCGCCCGCGGATCTATATCTGCTCTGACAGCAAGAGTGCTCTTCAAGTACTAAACAACTTTACTACTAAATCTAGGCTGGTATGGGACTGTTATCAGACCTTAAACAGACTAGCACTCAAGGCCAGGGTCATACTATTTTTGATCCCGGGGCATTACGGTGTCAAGGAAAACATGATCGCAGATGACCTGACAAAGTTAGACGCAAAGAGCAGACTAATTAAGCCAGAGCCGACTGTCGAACTTTGCCAAAATTCGATCAAGGGGGAGATCAGGCAGTGGGCGGAAAATGAAACAAACCAAATCTGGAGTCGAATCGCCACGTGCGGCAAAACAAAAGCTTTTGTGACGACTGACAATGCGAAAAACTGGTCCAGAGTAATTCTTGGACTTAAAAAGGCAAGCTGCTCGTGGAGATCCTTACAGAACACGACAGCCTGAATGCTCATAGACATGCGATGAGACTAACAATAAGTAGGGACCCATTCTGTAGATTCTGCTGCGCGGAGGAGGAGACCCCAAAGCACCTTCTGTGTAACTGCCCCGCCATAGTGGAAAAAAGGTGGCGCACCTAGGTGCCACTCTCCTAGAAACAGAACAGGTTGAGGCCCAGCTTACCCCTGGAATTATCTCATTCAGGAGGCGATTGGCACTTGAAATAGCGACTTAAGGGACGCCAAGGGATTACCCATGCGTCTAGTGGTCTGAATTAGCCTAACTTTTATACAATAATAATGATAATAATATATTTACAATTCAATGGCGAATTTTATAAACAAATTTTAGGTGCTACAATGAGTTTTTGTACTAGCCCTTGGTTTGTGGACTTAGTCCTTGTAAAATTGGAAAACAATTGTTAAGATGCCTTGAATAACAACATTCTTAGATACTTTAAATATGTAGACATCTGTTTTTCAATCATTAAAAATGATAAAATATGATAGTAATAGATACTTTGAATAACTCAGTCAGCAGCGCTCGGAGCGAGCGGTCGTGTACAGCGCGCGTACGTTTTGCTCGGAGCAGTATATAAAACTTTGTATATAAATAAAATTTAATCATGTTATTTTTGTTTAAATAACAACATATAATACTGCCAATATGGCGCCAATTGTGAAAACACCTCCGGATAAGCCGGATCGCAGTTTTTGCAAGTGTCATTCAAGTAAAATAGTGAAAACAGTGATTTGTATAATTTGTGAAAACGCAGCTCTATTCTAAATTTTGTGAATACAGGTGTCTTAATTGTAGGTATAGCCTGTGTCTTCAATGGCTCAAATCTCTGCTGATGACTTTCAATTATCAGAGGTTGAACTTCCGGTGTCTTGAATTCTCCGAGATTGTCATCCACTCTGTGTCCTTGTATCAGCAGATTGTTTCCTCCGAAAATTTTGGTTCCGTAGAACGTGACTCTCTTTTTATTACTTTCAATTTTTATTTGATAGTCACTGGTTACTAGTGTTAAGTTATTTGAAAATGGATTTGCCAATGCCAACGGTGCATTCGTTGAAATTATAATTGCTTTCGAGTCTCCTGCGAGGATCTGATAACATATATAGTCGTTTTAATATATCGATCGACATCTCCTTAGATATAATTTTATTATTGACCCGTCTAGCTTTCACAGTATGGTTATAATCTCCGTCTAGTTTCTTTGGTTGATTATAGCAAGTCTTTGAAATAGGGAAAATTCAATGAAATTAAGGATAGGAATTTTTATTGTGAATATTATAGAATCATGGATCGTTACGACTGATCCTTGAGCAAATCTAAAGTCCAACAAATTATGACAAGGCGATATTAACTCTTTTTGGGAATGGAAGTTGTAATAGATAAGCTATTATACTTGATATTTGTTCGTGGGTTAATATTTCTAAATTAAACCTTTTATCGGTAAAAAGAAGAATGATCATTTTATCTTTTCTAATAAATTAAAAAAGTATTATTCTTGTAAAATATATATAACTGTTTAAAATAATTCAAAACTGTTTAAAATAATTCTAAACTTATAACTGTTTAAAATAATACAAATCGCGAATTTTGGTCATTAAGGGTTGTTATAATATTTTGTAAATTTTTGTTAATTATTTCGGTATTTCCATTTATCGTTTTACTAATTTGGTTCATACAACTTATTAATTTGTTCAAATCGCGATATCTTCGATTTGTTGTTTTTCAAAATTTTCCAAATAATATATATTTCCGAATATATATTTAATCATTTTCCCTACTCCATTTATTAATCCTTTTTTTCTTCTTCCGCCAAAGTTTTTTCATTGAATATAGTACAATGTAGTCAGGATTCTGCCATAGGTGTACTTAAGTGATAAGGTGTTTATATAAAAATGTGCGTAGTGATAATTTTCTATAATTCTTCGAACTCCTTGCTAATAATCATAACATGTTGCATCGGAATTAATTTCCTCGCTTCTTACGAGTATCGTTGAAACTATTGCGATTACTGCCATCCTCAGAACCGTCATCTTCTTTCTGCAAAGAAGAAGTTTTTCTTAATCTTTTTACGCTTCTTAGATCGTAACGACGAGGCTGTCCGTATTTATTAATATTTATTTTGCCTAGTATTAGTTTAGCAAACGTTTTTACGCCATTCGATTCTCACATGCGCGAATCGACAAGGCGATTCGTGGTTTCAGGCCAATACGGTTAGGAGTGATTTTATAATCATTCCTAGACTGCTACGACCCCCTCTAGGAGTTTTACTCCGCGGATTTTGAGGGTCACTCTCAGTGCGGAGAGGCTAAAGGGCCGATCTGTGACTGCCAGGCTAGCGAGTCGAGTGGTGGGAGGCGTTCGCACGTGTATATGACTACGCTTATAGCTATAGATATAGAGGAGCGCGCGCACTGCTTCGAGTCCCTTCGGTAGTCCTTGGAAAAGCGCCTTTGTTTTAGCGGGCCCGGGTTTTTCGGCGGCTCGAGTGCTCGGATCTGCAGGGGCGCGAGTCTGCGACGCGTCGTCACTTCGCTCTAACTCCTCATCCAGTTAGCTCGAATCCTAAATCCATTCACGTTCTATTTTACTTACAATATGTTGTACGATAAATTGTATACAGCAGGAGTAGTAATAAAGCAAAAAATAGTAACGTATTAAGATAACTGTTGCAGATAATGTGTATTGTGATAGAATGATAATGTGAAGATGGATTAAGCGAGAGTCTTTGAGTGCGTGCGTGTGCGTGAATGTGTACAAGACGTTCATGTATTTGTGTTTTCGAGATTGAAGAAGTGCTCTTTAGCTAGTCTCTTGAAACCTGAGATAGATGTAGTATTACGAATGTGAGATGGTAGGTTGTTCCATAGGTATGAGGCGCTGATATGGAACGAGTTCCTCAGCGTCTCCGTCGCGAATGTCAGAATATCCAGAGGTATCACCTCCCCCCTAACAGGCCAGAGTGTCACGCGGAAGTCGAAGTATGCCAGTACGTATGATGGTACGGCTGTGTTAAACATTTTTCGTAAGAAACAAGCAGTGAAATACTTCCTACGTCCAGCAGTGGTTAGCCACTGCAACTCCCGCCTGTACGGGGAGATGTGCTCATCTCTCCTTACACCATAGATGTACCGAATTCCTGTATTCACGAGCCTCTGAAGTTTTAGGTCGAGTTCTTGCGTCAGGTCACAGTATACAAGAGAACAGTAGTCTATAAGAGGAAACAGGAGCGCCTGCACTAAGTACTTGCGCAACCTGAGATTGGTACTCTTCCTGAAAAAGTAAAGCCTGTACATTAGCGAGTGAGCACGCTTACACACTTGTGTAACGTGCTCCTTCCACGTAAGTTTAGAGTCGAGCACCAATCCCAGATTACGCACGGAAGATTCAAAGCTGACCCGGGCACCCCCTATGTTAATATAGTTGTTAGCTGTTGAGGGTAATGCGTTTATATAGTAGGGGGAGCCCAGGACAATTGCTTTAGTTTTAGTAACATTAAGTTTTAGCTTATTCTGTGCCGCCCAGCCAGTAATCCTCTCAGCATTAGCACTCATCTTGTTTGATAAAGAATCGAGCTCTTCAAGGTGGCATTGACTGTAAATTTGCAAGTCATCCGCATAGATGAGATGGGAAACATCGGTATCAAGGCAGAAACCGATGTCGTTGATGTACAATACAAACAGCAGGGGACCCAGAACGGACCCCTGCGGGACGCCGATGTTGAGACGCCGAGGAGAAGAACGTTCGCTATTGTCACCAACGACGGCCTGGTCTCCCAGAGAGGTAGGAGGCAAACCAGCGGATGACTTGCTTTGAGAAGCCGAAGGTGGATAGCTTTCTCAGGAGCCTGACGTGACACACAGTGTCAAACGCCTTGCTAAAGTCAAAGAGGAGGAGCAGTGTTACTTTCTTTTTGTTTATCCCGGCCCTGGCATCATCAATTAGCTTAATTAGGCCGGACTGAGTGCTGTGACCAGTGCGGAAGCCTGTTTGAAGGTTGTCTAGCAAGAGCCTTGATTCAAGATATTCTGAGACTTGCCTGTGCACCAGCCACTCCAGAGCCTTGGAAAGAAAGCAGAGAAGTGAAATCGGACGGTAATCAGTCAGGGCTGTTGGTGAACTGATTTTGTTGAGTGCGCGCACAAGTGACAATTTTCAGGCGGATGGGAAGCAGGGTTCGCTCATCACGATACTTGTAACCTAAATAGCCGATTACTGCACGGCGCGTATTAGCGCCCGAGCGCAGCGAGAGAGAGAGAGAGAGAGAGAGAGAGAGAGAGAGAGAGAGAGAGAGAGAGAGAGAGAGAGCGGGCTAATCCTTCAGGTGCGCGCTCAGACAGCTCTCGGCTTTTGAACCGTAAAAACGTGAATTCGCTCGAGTTATACATGACGATTACCGTGTGCTGTGCTGTGTTCAGCAATTTGTGTGTGTGTGCCAGCGCGGAATCCTGACCACCCTGTCGAGCAGTGCAAGTGCAGCGAGCAAGTCCAGGGTCAGCCGGTTTTGTGGACGAGAGAGATAGGGGTGTGTGTGTTTGACGCGCACTGAATGTGATCGCGTGAGTATGAGTGTGTATCATCCACGCGAGGGTGATTTGGTGCGCGCGCGACCTTCTCGCGATAGGCGTGTATACGGATACGAATATTCCGGTGTCGTGGCGATTCGCAAAGTTGTTGGCAACTCGCATACTATTTTTGCAATTTTGTAAATTCAGGTTTATTCGCGTTTATTGAATATAACCTAGTCTTATTATTTTACGTGATTATTACATTATTTTTTAACCTTGCTCGTTCGACTCTGATCCTAGTTTCTTCCTGCAATTACTGCCGCCTCCGCGGGGGTTATCTAAATTTATTTAACGCAGTTAAGCAGCCGTGCATGCACCAGGTGGTGCGTAGACCCCAACAACACGAAGCAGCTGTGATAGCTGCATGCAACGGGTATGTCGCGGGCGTCGAGGAATTCTCCGCCGCAACGAGGAAGCGCGATCTCATCGTTTAACGCTTCATTTGTCGTGAAACCATACGCCGTTACATTGGCGCCCAGTTAGTGGGTTATTTAGGAAGGAACGCGTAAATGGTGCGAGCGAGAAACCGTTGCGAGTTTTAGAAGGTCGCGCAAGCGACGTAAACACGAGCATCCCCTTGTTTACGTCGCGCTCAAATCAAGCGGATTTGAGCGGCGTTTGAATATATTCGTGCAGCGTATACAAATATTTCGAACGCGATTCGCACGAGAAGTCTGTGAATAATAATCGGAGATTTTTTTTTTGCCAAGCCGAGAACAAATAGTATAATAACTAGTATCGCATGCTCTCCGAGTCGAATACTTTTTTATTTGTTTTTGGGAGAATTTTAAAGCACTCTACTTAGGATAGAGAGTTGCATAGTTATCTTTTCGTGACGTCTCATGTGAAAACAGAGCGTATATTCGAAATTGTAAGCTGTTAAATTATGAACAATTAAACAACAAAAGGGCAGCAAAGTGGCAACATGAACGCGTAGCCGCAAATATAGTCCACGCACGTTATAGTGGAGCGAAGTGCGCAGCGGCGCAAGTGTGTGAGAGCGAGTGCGAGCGCTTGCGGCGCTACATATAGCCATTTCTACGGGAAGGCGACGGGCGCGAGGTATATACTCACTTCCACGGAAAGACGCGGAACAGTATACGCCCAGTTTTTATCCAAGAAGACCTCAAGATTTGTCAAGAAGAGAACACACTTGACTCGCAGATTAAGATATACGCGCAATTACGCAAAAAATATTTTCGTTTTTTTTCAAATTTTTCGGGAGTGTGAGTGCATATATGCCTGTAGCACAAACTGTGCGTTACAAGTGAGAGCACAGCGGTGCTATGAGTGAGCGCACCAGAAGCAATTCCTGCTTATCTGGCGTAATCAAAATTTTTTTTTACGGATATCGCTCCGATTATACAAATACAATTTTTTGTTCTATTCGATTTTGCATAATAGTCGGCACAGCGACTCGCTTAGGTGTGCAAGTGTACGAGTAGACAGGTTGTATTTTTGCAGCTCACGTTGTAGCAGCAAAACTACAATCTAGGGGCTATCTAGAGCGAGACAGCCCCGGGATACGAGAGCGACAATCGATAAGTTAGCGACAACCGATATAATACCGACAGCAGTCGGTTACCAGGCGAGCGGCTACTAAGTAGTTTACAGCATCAACACAGATGGCGAGCGCGCATAAAGCATTGCGTAGAGGGGCTGGCCCAAGTATAGAAGGAGCTCCACGAGCAGCAGTGAGTCACTTATTCTCTAGTCGTCACACTGGCTCTTACTCCAGAACGCACTCGGCTTACTATACGATTTAGCCAAGTACACCCGACTACCTATGAATTTATTATGTGTGTGATGCACGCACAAAGTATGCCTGGGGATATCAGCCCCTCCTTTTTGTATCAGACTAAGAGAAGGTTAATATAATAAATAGTTCAAATGAGTATACCTTGTAAAATCTCTATCTCTCCTCTCCATACTCAGAGTAACCTCTAGTAACACAGGCCAGTAGAATCCTTATAATAAACTAGGGGGGGGGGGGATGTGAATGCGACGAACGCGCATACGCAAGCGCTGCGTGACAGTAGCGACTACGACGGGTCACGAAGACAGAACAACAGGCCCATCGGTCCTGCGGTAAACAAATGGTGGATTAAGTTCACTGGGGACTCATCATTAAGCGTCGAAAACTGCCTGCAGATATTAGCGTCATTACAAGAGGTATTGACGGACAACGCGTACCAGTGGCTACAAAACTAGCTCTCTAAACAAGAAGAATGGTCTAGCTATGAGACGATTTCTGCGAGTGTATCAAAAGATGGTACGGGCAGACGCAAGGCTACCAGCAGAAGCTAGTGAGTCAAGTAATTTCAAGGACGCAGTTGCCTGGCGAACGCGTGCGGGTATACGTAAACAACCTACAAGGCATCATGCGGAGGATAAATCCCCGACCAGACGCTAGCCATCAACTGGATCGGATATACCATAATATGCTGCCCAATCTCAAATGCGGACTCCAACGAAAAGACTACTCAACCGTGGAGCAATTTCTCGAGGCAGCAGTCGTAGTTAAGGCCGCCCTAGCCTGCGAAGCCTCCTATCGAGCACCTCCGAAGCCCAGAGTAGCGATCGTTCTCGAATGCGCCTTTAAGGGCGAAACGTCAAAAACTGGCGGAAAACGTCGGTAGCAGCCGTAAGATTTGCGAAGCAAACCGACGCACTGCCCTTATTAGTCGACGCCATAGGCAAACTGTTTGATTCGAAGCTTGCGGCGATGGTGCAACCGGCGAAACAAGCTAATGCTGGAGGAGGCAGCAAGAAGTCAGCCCCTCGGCGAGGACGCTCTGGACCTAGGAATGAGAAAGGCAAGTCTCCTAGCCCAAGGCGCAGAAGTCTGGCGAGGGTTCTGGACAATCTGACCGAAGAGAACAATAGAATGCTCCAAATGCCGCGGAAAAGCCCAAGGCTGTCCTTCGGGTACAGGAAACGGCAAAAAGGAGGAGTAGGCGAGGGTACTACTCCTCTTGAACCGCCGCGCAACACGATGTGCAGATGATCATCAATCGTAGGTTTCGTGGACTTAACATCATGACCGAAGCGACCAACGAATGTCTAGTTGGGACGAATAGATGTATCGACAAGTACGAGAGTTACTTGCTGCAGGCATCATCGAACGCTCTGATAGTGCTTGGTCAAGCCCGGTAGTGATGGTGCGCAAAGCGAATGAGCAATATCGTTTTTGCGTCGACTTCCGGAAAGTTTATGCGCTGTCAAAGGCTGACGCATATTCATTACCTAACATAGATGATATCCTTTGTAAACTGCAGAAAGCGAAGTACATGTCAACGTTGGATTTTAGCAGCGCATACCATCAAATACCGTTGAAACCGGAGGCGAGATCTCTGACGGCCTTTACAGTTCCTGGGCTAGGCTTATTCCGATTCACGCGTATGCCGTTTGGTTTAGCCTACGCTGGAGCATCCTTCCAGCGAATGATCGACAAAGTAATTGTTGGAGTGGTGTAATAAATAATAAGACTGAGGTTAGATAATGATAATATATTGTAATATTATAAGTCTGGCTTGAGAGCCCAGTAGTTGGCACGTCCGAGCACATCGGAGTCTTACAGGCAAGAGAGCGAGTACAGAGTATACAGCGTAGTCGGCGCTTAGATTGTACACGCGAGGCATGCGCAGTTCACTTGCTCTCGCATGAGCTAGTCAGACTGCACGAAATCGTCGCGAACCAATAGATGGCGCGACGAGTACCGTTTTGGTACTTATAATCAAGATTATAATACTTACTATATTACAACACGCCTCCTTAAGTTTATAATCTTGATGAGATATATAATACATTTGCATGGTATGTTGCCAAGTTCAAGCCAAGTTCAATGTATTTTGCCAAGTTCATACCAAGTTCAATGTATTTTACCAAGTTCATACCAAGTTCAATGTATTTTAGCAAGTTTATACCAAGTTTAATGCTTGTCTATTTTTTATAAATTTAGTCTTATCGAGACCTTTTGTTAACATATCTGCTAAATTAAATTGAGAGTCTATTTTTATAATATCAATAATGCCATTTTCATAATTCTCATTAATATAAGGATATTGCACTTCAATATGCTTCGAATTCTTTGTAAAATTACCGTATTTTGCAATTGCAATTGCACCTGAGTTATCCTCGTACATATTAATCGGTTTATCGAAGTTGATATTGAATAATTCGCTTAATAGATTTTTTATGAACAGTATCTCGGTCACTGCTTCTGACATAGCAGTATATTCTGCGAAAGTAGAACATTTTGTTACTTTAGTTTGTTTATGTGTTTTCCAGAAAATTACATTACCATAAAGTCTTATTACAAAACCTGTTGTAGATTTTCTATCTACACTATCTCCCGCGTAATCAGAATCTACCATACAATCTAATATTTCGCTATTTACATTGTCGCAGTAAGTTAGTTTTAAGTCTTTCGTTTTATACAGATACTTTAGAATTCGCATTGCATATTTATAATGTATTTGATCATAACAACTTTGGTATCGACTTAAATAGTTTACGCTATATGCAATATCTGGCCTTGTGCCTGTACTTATGTATAATAATTCGCCAATTAAATTTCTGTATTTTATATTTTCATCAATTTCACTAGCTTGTTCTAGTTTTAGATTAGACTCCATTGGAGTATCATACAGTTTGGCATTTTCTAAATTATATTTTACAACTAAAGATTCAATGTATTTTGTTTGAATTAAAGTCATCTTATGTCTATCATCACTATAATCTGTATCAATACCTATATATTGGCATTTTTCGATTTTTTCTGGCAATCCTTCAACTAATTTGTTTTTTACTAATTTATTTAAATATTGAAAATTTACATGACCTAATGCTCTATGCCATTTCTCTTTATCGGTTAGTTTCAATGAATTTACATTCATTTGTTTATTTTCTTTTACAATTACAAAGCTTTTCATAACATACAAATTATCTACATTGTTTGCAACAGCTATCAATTCTCTACTGATTATAAATTTTCGCATTTTCATTTCTTGCTACTATCGTATTATTTTCTGTGATTTCATTAATTTTATTTATTTATTTTTATTTATTTAATACCATATACATATGCCCTTTAAAAGGCATCCTATAGAGGCAAACACAGTTGCCTGTACATAGGAATGGCATCCCTGGTAGAAACGATCAGCATATCGTACCCATAATATGCCAAATTTTATGGGCCGTGGCCATAATATTTCGATCGATATGGCAGTAAACCCTGTTACCTGGCGACATATTATAGGTATAATATGCTGATCATATGGTCTATGCAGAATATTATTTATATTAATCTTTCTTTATTATATTATGATCTCATTTTACAAAAAATGCAATATTTTTACAAATAGCAACATTTTGCACTCTGCTTGAGAATATGAACTAATGAAAAATAATAATAAATATTTTATAAATAATTCTTTTGGTATAATTATTCAGTCTCGAAGATAAAATATAAGAAATTGTTTGGAGATCTGCAATTTCATCCAATTCTTCTAAATAACCAGTCGATTGTTTATCATCACAACTATCACAACTATCATCACTATCACAACATTCACTAAAACGGTCATAACTGTGTTATTATGTGTTATATATTATGTGTTATTAACACTGTTGTACGTACCCCAATCAGAATTGAGGTTATAGTAATCCACACCAGAACAGTCGGTTAGATTTTCATTCAAATTACTTTCTATTGATGATTCTGCTGACTTTCTTGGATTATTTTGGTCGTCACTTAACTGTTGAACTGCTTCATCTAACTTTTGCTGTTTTATTCTATTGTTGTAAATATCTTTTCGGTTACGCTTCATTTTTCACTCCACGTATATTTGCAAATTCACATTACAAATAACTGACAAACTTTCTTTAATTATTATTTGTACAACACGTAAGTACAGTAAATATACGTTATTTCTCGAATGAAATAAACAGATTACCTCAGCAGCTCGAACCTCTAACGGTTCTACAACACGCAATTGTATTGTATGTGTTGTGTACTATAAGGTATGTACATGTATACGTATGTATACGTGTACTCTGCGCGCGCAGCCGACGCGATACTTATAGGAGCTTGCTCCAAAATGTGATTTGGATTGCGTGACCTTGACTGTGGTAAATAGCTTTTGCCAATAAGTTAATAATTTTACCTTAGTAACATAAATGTAAAGTTTATTTGAAGGTTACGGTTCAATTAACCCAATAGAGTGTACGAAATATTATCGCCTGATTATGGGTACGATATGGCGACTGGGTGGCCACGAAATATGCCGAACAGTTGGTTTCGCGCCCATAAGTTATGGCGTATTTTCTACCAGGGATACTTAATCACTAATACTAATATACTTAAAACTACCATATAGAGACAAGGTAACTCATTTAACGCTATCATGCCCATTTTCCTTTTCATAGCAAGTTAACAATATTAAAATATTTAAAAAATATATATAACATCCAAAAGTTAATTCTTTTCTATAAACCTCTTTAATTTTCTTTTCATAGAGATTTTACTTATTGCTAGGTCTTTGAGATCATTCGGTAGCGTGTTAAATACACTCACAGACACAAAATAACTGCTTTTCTTGCTTACCGTTTTATCAATTTTAGGCAATGGTAGATTCTTGTTTCGTGTCTTGTTTGTACTTCTTATGTATCTGTCTCTTAATTCATTATAATGATATACTATGCACTCTAGTTCAAATATTTGCCTTATACTTAGAGGTTGGTTCTCTGCTATATAACAGTTTTTATTTATAATTCGAAGTATTTTCTTTTGTATCCCTTGAATTAAATTTAAGTAATTGTTATAAGCCCCACCCCATGCAATGATGCCATAGTTTGTAATACTTTGAAAGAAGGCATAATATAGTAACATTAGCGTTTTACTATCCATAAATTTCTTTAGCTTCGCAAAAATAAAGATTAAATATCTTGTTGTTTTTATAATATAATTTATGTGTTTATCCCACTTCATGTTATAGTCTGTTATTACACCTAAATATTTACATCTGTCTACTCTATTTATTACATTATCACCAATTCTGATGTTTAAGGTGCTAGGCACACTATCACAGTAACTGCCATATGATCACAGTAATTGCCATACGATTTAAATATTTAGAAAAACTTAATAAATTTTGCTTAATACCGTTTACATAATAAATTTTTTAAATCAACACATTTTTCATTGTAATAATTTTTGAAGCAGATTTTAATTGTACCTATTTTTGTTGCTATTAGCATTTTACCGTCTGGTAATTTTACATCTACTGGATTTTTCAAAGTTACGTAATTATCAAAATATCTATCACTTTTTACAATGTGATCTGTACAACCGCTATCTAACAACCAATTAATCTCATTACAATTTTCATTATTTTCAGCATGCCCTGATACATGATTTATTTCACGTATTTTAGTATTTCTATACTTCTCCCGAGGGTTGGTATAGAAATAGTTCGAGTCGTCGCATACCTGTGTAGTCCATGCCTCGGATGGGTAGTTTTGTTGATCGTTGGATGATTCACCTCTGGGTTGGCCTGAAGAACCTCGTCCTCGACCACGACCTCTGTAGGGTCGACCTTTGTAGTTGCCTCGTTGGTCGTTGACCTTGACTGGATTGGCCTCATTGACTTTGGTTGTAATGAGCACCATTGCCTCGGTTGCTCGATTGTTGTAGACTCGTGCATTCAGTCTTGTAGTGACCAAATTTGCCACAATTGTAGCATTTCCCTTTTGCCTGGGTTGTAAAAGTACTGACGTTACTCTTATTATCTGACTCGACTTTAGTCATATTCTTTTCTTTTATTTTAGACTTCACGTAATCTACAGTTCTCTGAGCCTCTGGAATAATATCCATGAAATCACCAATATAGCTATAGCTTGGTGGGAATGCTCTAAGTAGATCTCAACTTTTCGGTTTCTTGTAATTTTCCACCAGCTGTTTTAAACTCGTTTGTTACTCTCTCAAACTCTACAAAAAATTCTTCTACTGTTTTGTAGTTATTTAATTTGATTTCTTTGATTTTGCCTCTACATATTATCTGTAAAGCTGTAGACTGTGTTAAATACATTTTGTCAAACTTTTCAATCATCTCTAGAGCAGTTTTACATTCACCAACATACTCTAATTGTCCGAGATAGTACTAATTATCATGGTACGAGCTTTTAGATCAATCTTTTTCCAATCTGTTTCTTTGTCTTTGTACGTATTCGGCATTTCACGGACTGCTGGCTCTTTACACTCTTTATATTAATTTACTCTTTACTCTACACTCTTTATATTAATAAGTAAAATCATTAATCTGATTTTCCAACTTGAGTAGTTTGCACCATCAAAAATGGGCATCATGATATCTTCAATTTTAGCTTGCTTAGCCATTTTAATTTCTTTTGCACTTATATTGTTGTATACTTGATTTTTTAATACAATAATTTTCTTCAATTGTTTCAAAAATATTTTTCTAATCGGATTTCTTATATTTTCTTTCCAAAGAGCTTCTTTAGTTTCTAAATCGTGTTCTGGGTTCACCTTTTGCTTTAGCCACAAAAACATGTGCTTAACCTCAAAATTGCCATGTGCTCTATACTAGCACGTTACCACGTTTTTCACTTGCCGACTTTAATCTGCTGACATCGCACTTAAATCTTGATTAATTTACAAAAATCTTTCTATTGTTTAGTAGCTGACGACTTTATCTTCGTCACTGAGCATATATTTTTTGACTTTAACCTTTTCTGAACTGGTTAATCTTCACTTAAACATTTTCTTCTGTCGATAGACGTTTCAATACGAAAATTTAATTCCAATGCTTCACAAGCATATAATTATTCCGAGAAAAAATTCTTCGTTTATTTCTCTGCTCTATTTTTCACTGTGCGATTAACTTTGTTAACAAAAACCGTTAACTACTTTTCCACGTGGCACTTTACTAACCTGACTTTTGAATCCTTCCTCATTTTTACATTTCCCCGAAGGTTTATGTAAAAATGGATTTAACGATTCCAACCACGCTCTGGTACCATGTTGGAGTGGTGGAATAAATAATAAGACTGAGGTTAGATAATGATAATATATTGTAATATTATAAGTCTGGCTTGAGAGCCCAGTAGTCGGCACGTCCGATCACATCGGAGTCTTACAGGCAAGAGAGCGAGTACAGAGTATACAGCGTAGTCGGCGCTTAGATTGTACACGCGAGATATGCGCAGTTCACTTGCTCTCGCATGAGCTCGTCTGACTGCACGAAATTGTTGCGAACCAATAGATGGCGCGACGAGTACCGTTTTGGTACTTATAATCAAGATTATAATACTTACTATATTACAACAGTAATGAGCCCAGAACTCTAGCCATACGCGTACTTGCATCTCGATGATATCATCAGACAGAGGCGTTCGAAGAGGATCTCGAGTACTTAGAGAAGGTGCTCAAGCGAGTGAACGCGGCTGGATTGACGATCAACCGGAACAAGAGTGTCTTCTGCCGAGAAGAAGTAAAGTACCTCGGCGTCCTGGTTAATCACGATGGTTTTCGGCCAGAGCTCAAGAAGATAGCGCCTATTGTGGCGTATCCAGCGCCGAAAAACCTGAAACAGCTGAGACGCTTCTTAGGAATGGCGTCGTGGTATCGCAAATTCCTGCAAGAATTCGCGACCTTTGTTGAATCGCTCTATTGCCTGACGAAGAAAGGCAGGAAAATACGAATGGGGGACGGAGCAGCAAGACGCTTTTCAACAAGTAAAAATGCTGATAGCGTCTGCACTGATTCTCCATCGCCCAGATTTCGAATCGCAGTTCGTGTTGCAGATGGACAAGCAAAGATCCGCTGTATAAAATGTATTACTTTTGCCCGGATGAGAAATGGCCGGCGTCTATGAATGACGAGACGGCATGTAAAATTCTCGTTTTAAAAGAAAAACGAGCTGAGATCTTGCAAGAATGCCACGACGAGCCATCAGCCAGTCACCAGGGGCGTGAAAAAACTTGTGCGCGCGTCGTAATGTACTATAACTGGCCTGGTATGTACAACGACGTCGCTGAGTATTTACGACGATGCTTCATTTGTCAGTAATGCAAAGTCGAACAGCGCCCACCAAGTGGACTGATGGTAAAGCGAGTTATTACTCGGCCATGGCAGATCATAGCAGGAGATGTCATGGGGCCAGTACCAAAGACCGCTTAAGGGAACGAATATATTTTTATATTCAAAGATTTGTTCACCTGTGGATAGAGTGCATTCCGATTAAGCGGGCGAACGCGAAAACAATCCTGCAGCACCTCACAGAACGGATCTTCGTGCGGTACGGTGCGCCAGAGGTATTCCTGTCGGACAATGGCACAAAATTCAAAAATAAGGCCATTGATCAATACCTCAGGGAACAAGGCGTAAGACACGAGTTGACACCACCTTATCACCCCCAGGCGAACCCAGTAGAGAGAGCACCAATAATAACATGGTGCGCGCGCTGATCGAGTTCTCCGCCGCAAAGAGGGAGCGCAATCTTATCGTTTAACGCTTTATTCGTCGTAAAACCATACCCCGTTACAATATATAGAGCTGTACCCAAAAATCCTTCTAACCTGAAAATTTGTAAAAAGTCATAAAATTTTTGTATCTACTTTTGATTACCAAGTGGCACTTTTCTAAATTTCGACCCTAGGCAGAGCTGTACATCCCCTAACCTCAAAGAAAATACCGTATCTCTAAAAAAAAATTAACTTTTAAAGAAGTAAAAAGTTAGGCGAGTTTGATAGATTCCGCAATGAAATAACAAATAAAAAAGAAATAAGATCAATCAACCAAAGTCAAGTTTATTATTTTTAATCATGATAAAGCAACAACATTTTTTTGGTCAATATAAAGGTCTTACTTTACTTAAAGTTAAGTTATATTATGATCAATTAGGAACAACTCTCAAGATACTTACAAGGTAACTTGCCATGACTGTTTCATTGTACTTATGGTGTTTTTATGAGGTTCTAATACATGAAAAGAAAATTTCAGTTTTTCACTAATAAACAAAATGAAACGGTCATGGCAAGTTACGCAGTAAGTATCTTGAGAATTGTTCCTTATTGATCATTATAGAACTTAACTTTAAGTAAAGTAAGCCCTTTATATGGACCAAAAAATTTTTGTTGTTTCATTATGATCAAATATAGCAAACTTGAGTTTGGTTGATTGATCTCAGTTCTTTTTTATGTGTTATTTCGTTGCGGAAGAGATTTCAGTCCTTTTTAGTAATTTTTTTTTTTAGTATTTCATATTTCTCGTAAAAATAAAATATAAGCATCTTTAGCACCTTTCGACCATCGCTTTTTTGTAACATTTTTATCACTATAAAATGAAATCACTGATTGTTCTGATACAGTACCCTCGAATGATTTATACACCTAGACACAAAAAACCACGAAGCGCACCACCTAGACTTTGTCATTGACCACCTTTTACACCTAGGCGCCATCCTCGTATAGTTTATTTAACTCGGCACCAAAAACTACGTTGCGAACTACCTAGACTTTGTCATCAGCCACCCTGTATACCTAGACACCGCCCTCGTATGACTTTTACACCTAGACACAAAAAAACCACGTTGCGCTCCACCTAGACGTCATCATTAGCTACCCTGGCTACCTAGTTACTATCACTTTCGTAGTCCCGCTGGTCTGTATATGTGTGATCACATCAGTAATCCTGCTAGTTTGTATAAGTTTGTGGGAAAGCAATATGTGCGGCTTAATTCACGATCTTAACACGAGTCGTGTGCGGCTAATTTCATGGTCTGAACATTGTTGGGCTAAAGAATCCCAAACGGATTTGAGTAGTTTTGTTGAAAAATGCTTGTTTATTGTAAAAAAGCTGCATTCTTATTGCTAATACATCGGCTAGAAATCATTGTTAAACATACAAATATGATTATAGGCCAAAAAATTTCAGATACAATAATGTAAACTAGCTAGGTCACCTCGCTTCTAGCGTCGCTCTAGGTTTTACTATTAAGAATTTTAATTAATTTTCAATAGCAAAATTAGATGCCATGTTGGATTTTGATTTCGATGAATTAGCAAATATTCGATGATTTGAGTAGCATTTTATTATTTTATGATTTATGTAGCATGAGTGAAATCTGTAAATTTTGTAATGCTAAACATTTCGAATTTAAAATATTATGTGATAAGAAGTTTTCTGATTGTTGCAATAGAGGAAACGTTGTATTATCTGACAATATCACTTATCCTTAACGTTTCAAAAAATAAGTTTCTAGAAATACTGACAAAAAAAAAACTTTTTAAATAACATTAGAGAATGTAATAATGCACTTGCCTTCGCAAGTTTTGGAGCTAGATTTGACGCTCTTCTCGACAAAGGCCCTTAAGTTATTCGAATAACAAAAACGAAGCCAAAAGATACAGGCAACTGTATATTATTGATAATGAAATCGCCTCACAATCACGATTACAAACTAATGTGTCATGTTCTTTAATGCTATTAAAGAAATTAGATAATTTTTTTCGACAAGTAAAAATATTCGCTAAATTATGCAAAATGATGCACGAAGTCGAAATGGAAGAACAAAATCGTTTGAAAAACAACAACACTGAGTTTAAACGTAAAGAAATTATAATGTATTTATGAGTTTAAAAGTAAATAAATTATAATGTGATGAAGTAGCTGTGGTATTTGTAGATGAAAATGGTCAACCACCAGAAGATCCAGATTTATGTATATGTTACGTAATGATATTGTGTAGTGGCAAGGGCTGTAAATATGTTAATCCCGCCTAACACTCTCACTGTTAGTAGATGTAAATAAGTAACTTACCTTTTGCTTCGTTTTGCTAATCTCGAACACTGCTGCACGTTTGCTCGTTCAGAATCAAGGTTGTAGTAAATAACTTTAAATACGTTGAGTATCGGTTGAAATACGAGACGGCCAATTTATTTAGGTTTGATTTTACAAGAATATGTACTTTGCATAGGTACAAATGATAAAGATTTTGCGTGATATAGTTTGAATGTAATCGAATATAATTTGCCGTCAATTATCGAATCGACGCGTACGGAGTCCGCTATTGACTGCGAATTGTCGTTGTAAGCCATGCAAGGCTTATTTAAGACCTTGCAACTTTCTATTTTAATTTCACAAGGTGCATCGAGCGAGTTTTACAAAAATGTTTAGTTTGCACTTCGCAACTCGACTCATGACCGACACTGACACACTATAACACATTCTGGCTGCAAACAAACATGAGATTCAGCAGTGTTCGTCAATTTAGATCATTTTCAGATATTTTAATTGTAAATGATTTTTCGTGTGAATATACATCGAACGACGTAACATATATATTCAAAACATAGAGCACCTAATAATGAGAGCAGCAACAGATAACTTGCCTGGCGAAGGCAAGTTACCGACCAAGTGGCGCAAGTAGCCTTATGTAAATAGTCTATCTAAGCGTTGGTAGGTGACGTGCGAGCATAAAACATAGGAAAGAGAGAACGACATGGGTATATAAGGAGCCCCGGAGCCAGCAGCGAGCATTAATGATCTGGCTCTCAACTAAGTAAGTGTCGAATGGTAGCTCTTGCTTCTAGCTCCAGTCTTCTCCATATCCAGTAGTCTATGAGTCACAGGCTCTCGAAGAGTATGTGTGCAGTCCACTCCCCTCTCCTGTAGGTTCTGAGATTTCAGTATCGCATGTGAATATAAATCAAGAGGATAAACGATTATCGTTTATAAATACAATATGATTATAGCTCAACCCATTTATTAAATATTGTTGTGACCGAGCCTGAACGTTGCGCGATTCGAACACCAAGAATCGCGCATAGCGACCTTAGCAACGAGATCAACGACGTCGCGGATGTTGTTGTTTATGTTCAGTCTGATCGTGACAGCTGATGAGCTGAGTCGTGTACGATTAGAATAAAGAGAGTTTGAGTTTAAGTTGCGCTTTTATAAATAACGTGTTGTTATTTACATTAACCCGTACCCGGTCATAACAATATTATCATCTACTCATTCTACCCTCCGTCCTTTCACGTGTTCCACCGAATTAGGATGGTAGTACCCTGTTTTCAGGCAGAGCTATCTGGTTACAGGCTCATGGTGAGATGGTAGTACCTCACAAATCAGTCTGCAGCTGCGTGTTTTACATAAGTATGCAGGGCATGCGTAGTGGATATCCCCTACTCATCCCCTTTAACACACGAGCAGCTCTCCTTTAGTGGGCTTTTTACTTTAGAGGATAGGGAAGTCTTTTGTCTGCTCGACTGATAGATGCAGGGTGGATCAAAGCCGATTATCAATCTTCGAGTGTGTTTATCTCCTTAATACTAACCTCGGGTCACGAATCTCTTGCAGTCGCGTACTAACTCTTTGCGGACCGTTTCAGTCATATCCACTTGTGTATCCTAATGGAGGTTTTAGATGGATGCTCAATAAGAAAAATAAAAATAACAAAATCAATATTTCAATGCTACAATTTTATTGTCACAAATTCAGTATTAGAAACAATTTTAATCCCCACTTGAATTTAGGAAAATTAACTCAACAATACATTGTTGTTGCTTGGGTAAAAGTTGAAGCTTCACGATTATTTTTTTTAAATAAAAATCAACACCAATTAAGGACAGATTTATACAAAGGTGTCACGGATCACTTAAAAAATAAAAGTAACGATGACAACGTGAAAATTGAAAAAATTGTTATATTACATTCAACATTTTTAGGAAGTCCACGATCGTTACTACGAAACTTTTGAGATTCAATGACAATAGTTCGAAAATATTTATATTCAACCAAAGATTTAAAGTTAACATACAAAAAGAATGTAAATGCTAAAGTCATGGACTGTTACGTTGATGCTGATTGGGCAGGAGATAGATCAGATAGGAAATCCACGACGGAATTTATAATAATTATTTGGAAATGTCATATATATTGGAAAGTTCGAAAACAGGGCAGTGTGGCAAAATCGTCAACAGCTGCTTAGTACGTTGCTTTGTGAAACGGAGTAAGCGAAACTAAAGTTATTAAAGATTGGTTAAAAGACTTTAGTATAAATGTAGAAAAAACAATAAAATTATATAAGGATAATTCAGGAGCCATTGCAATAGCAAAATATGAAAACATGACAAAAAATTCGAAGTACATTAAATTACATTATCAGTTTGTGAATGTAAGTTACGAAAAGAAAGAAATTGACATTGTAAAAGTAGACTCGGAAAATAATATTGCCGACATTTTAACGAAAGCTCTTGGTGGAGTTAAATTTGAAAAATTTAGAACACTTTTGAATATTGTTCAATGTTTATATAACATAAAAATTAAGTCAGTGTGTTGAGACAGAGATTAGAAGAGAGATTGCCGATGAGCATGGGCGAAAGCGTGCCATGCGATATGGAGTCGTAAGCTAGCGCCGCCCTGTGGTTTTTGCTCCGAACTACGTATCTAGAAGCAGCGGAGAAAAAGTAGGGGTGGCCGTACGCAACTAGCTTCCCCGTCAGCAGCAGCAGCAGCGAAAAGGGAAGTAGAGAGTACACAATCACATCGCGACGCGGCAGAGCATAGAGCAGAAATGACATAAGCGGCGGTAACTGTCAAAGATTCGCGCTTAAGCGGTGAATATGATTGAAAAACAATAAATATTTATGAATAATCACTGATAAACTCTATTATACAAACTAAACTCTAAGCCCTTAATGTCAGTGGCCATGGTCGTCTTTATAAAATCAAACCTAATAATTAAAAACTTTAATTTTTTAGACGGATTATGGTTAAACCGAACAAACAAATTAAGCTTGAGCTTAAACATGGCTAAATTGAAATAACAAGCCACCCCAGCCTCCCGATAAACATATGCTACTTTCAGTTTTCTTGCACCAACGACGATCGTGCCGGAACGGTCTACGTTGTTGCTTAGTATTTTTATGCACTCGGGTTCGAGTCCGAGCCTCGGCAATTTTTTTTCTATTTTTCTATTTGCTTATAAACTATTTATAATACGTAATAACGATACGAAATATATATTATTATTCTTTGAGTACGTAGGGGACCTGCAATGTGTAACTACCATAATTTATAGTTTTATGCGTAACGAAAAAATTAAGCTTAAGCTTAAACAAAGCTAAATTAAACTAACAAGCTACCACAGCCTCCCGATAAATATATGCTACTTTCAGTTTTCTTGCACCAACGACGATCGTGGCGGAGTGGTCTATGTTGTTGCTCAGTATTCTTATGCACTCGAGTTCGAGTCCTATACCCGACAAATTTTTTTTTTCTACTTGCTGATAAAATATACAGTATACAATAATAACGCAGTATGACATTCGGCTTCTGCAATCATATTTCAATTTAGGTAAGTATACGGTGGGCCTGCAATAAATATAGGTATGATTTACTACTCAATCGTTTATTTAAAAAAAAGTATACGACGAAACTTCTTGAATTTTAGGAATAAAAATTAATAATTTTTTTTAGTGTTAATATAAATTATGAAAACGTTATCGTTTTAATAAAATAATTTTAATTTATTTAAAATTGTATTTTTTTTTTCGTTACGCAAAATACTATTCATGATAGTAGTTCTACATTGCAGGCCCCCTGTGTACTTAGAATAATTATAAAAAGAATAATATTATATATTTCTCATTGTTATTACGTATTATAAACATTTTATAAGCAAACAGGAAAAAAAAAAAAAATTTGCCGAGACTCGGACTCGAACCCGAGAGCATAAAAATACTAAGCAACAACGTAGACGGCGCCGCCACGATCGTCGTTGGTGTATGATAACTGAAAGTAGCATATGTTTATTGGGAGGCTGGGATGGCTTGTTAGTTTAATTTAATTTTGTTTAAGCTTAGGCTTAACTTGTTTGTGTTGGTTTAACCATAATCCGTCTAAAAAAATAAAGTTTTTAATTATGAGTTTTCGAAAGATTTGGATTCTAATTTTTTTACATCATATCGTTTAAACATTCCTTTTAATCCAATAATATGCCTGAATAGTTATTTGTTGTTGGTTGAAACTACTGCGAGGTATGGATGCGCAAATTCGACAGTCGCCGTTTGTCACTTTTCCTCCGCCGCGTCAGGCGTGGTGGGGCTAAGAATATGTAGCGCCTCTCTCTTCTCTTTCACTGCCGCTGGATGCGTATAGTTCCCGTACGCTCCTTTTCTAGATACGTATAGTTCGATCGCAGGCCGTAAGTGGCGTCATGATCGAATTCGCCACGCATTTTTTACACGGCATCGGCAATCTCTCCTCTAATCTCTGGTTGAGATATAAGTAATTTCTATGCTACATCGAACTAGCCTGTACAGAGTATGAGTGCTGATTCGCTAGCACCCGCGTCTACGCTCGCGTCCCTCGGAGGTTGAGCGTCGCCATCTTATTCGCTCTTCTGCGACTCTTCGTCCGTCACTGACGAATAGAAGGGCCATGCATCGATCGCGCGTCGCTACAACTCTTCTTCTTCAGCGGCGTCCTGCTCACGCCTTACTACAGAAGGTTTCCTTGGCTGAGTCCCATACATCAATATGGCTGAACTCACACCCGTCGAGGAATGAGGTACGGTATTATACCCGAATGCGATGTCGCTCAATCGCTCGTCCCATATATTATGGTTCTCCTCGATCAGCGCGCGCACCATGTTATTAATGGTGCGGTTTACCCTCTCTACTGATTGTGAGTTCGCCTGGGGGTGATAAGGTGGCGTCAACTCGTGTCTCACGCCTTGTTCCCTGAGGTATTGATCAATGGCCTTATTTGTGAACTCGGTGCCATTGTCCGACAGGAATACCTCTGGCGCACCGTACCGCAAGAAGACCCGCTCTCGGAGATGCTGCAGGATTGTCTTCGCGTTTGCCCGCTTAATCAGAATGCACTCTATCCAGCCATGAACAAGTCTTCGAATATGAGGATATATTCGTTAACCCGAGCGGTCTTTGGTTTCGGCCCCATGACATCTCCTACTATGATCTGCCATGGCCGAGTAATCACTCTTTTCCCCATCGGGACGTTTGGAGAGCGCTGCTCGACTTTGCATTGCTGACAACCGAAGCATCGCCGAACATACTCAGCTACGTCAGTGTACATACCGGGCCAGTACATTCTGACGCGCGCACAAGTTTTCTCACGCCCTTGGTGACCGGATGATGGCTCGTCGTGATACTCTCGCAAGATCTCTGCTCACTTTTCTTTTGACACGACAATTTTCCATGCCGTATCGTCATTCATAGACGCCGGCTATTTCTCATCCGGCAAAAGTAATACAGCTGTCCGTTGTACATTTTATACAGCGGATCTTTGCTTGGATGCAGCGGTATCTTACTGACCTCTTCACAGTATCATTAATCCTAGGTTTCGCTTGCCCATCTGACTGCTTCGACTAGTACTGCGTCTTCTTCGTACATACACGACAATGCGTCTGGTACGGCGTTAAGCAGGCCTTTTCTATGCTCCAAAGTGTAGACATGGCCCTGCATTTCAAGCGCCTATCTTGTTAGGCGTCCGTTAGGAGTATGCAAGTTGCATAGCCACCGCAAACTACTGTCGTCCGTGACGACATAAAATTAATATCCCTCAATATACGGTCTAAACTTCCGTATAGCCCAGATGACAGCGAGACATTCTCTCTCTGTGACACTTTAGTTTCTCTCGGCTTTCGACATTGTGCGGCTAGCTAATTCCAAAACCCGCTCTTCTCCGTTGATTACTTAGAAAAGTATAGCGCCGAAACTGGTGTCACTGGCGTCCGTCTGCAAAACGAACTGTGATTCGAAGTCTGGGTGATGAAGAATCGGTGCAGACGCTATCAGCGCTTTCACTTGTTGGAAAGCGTCTTGCTGTTCCGCCCCCCACTCGTATTTTCTGCCTTTCTTCGTCAGGCGATGGAGCGGTTCAGCGATGGTCGCGGATTCTTGCAAGAATTTGTGTTATCACGACGCCATTCCTAAGAAGCGTCTTAGCTATTTCAGGTTTTTGGCGCTGGATACGCCATAATAAGCGCTATCTTCTCTGGATCTGGCCGAAAACCATCGTGATTAACCAGGACGCCGAGGTACTTCACCTCTTCTCGGCAAAAGACACTTTTGTCCCGGTTGATCGTCAATCCAGCCGCGTTCACTCGCTGGAGCACTTTCTCTAAGTACTCGAGATGTTCTTCGAACGTCTCTGTCGCGATGATGATATCGCCTAGATACGGTGATGTAAAGGTCGTCAGAGGTCTCGCCTCCGGTTTCAACGGTATTTGATAGTACGCGCTGCTAAGAGCCAACGTCGATACGTACTTCTTGATCTTTGCTTTCTGCAGTTTACGTAGAATATCATTCATATTAGGTAATGGATATAAATAGTTGCGTCAGCCTTTGACAGCGTATTACCCTTCCGTAAGTCGACGCAAAAACGATATTGCCTTGAAACGAACTACTTGTTCAGCCGTTGCGTCGATGAAAAACTTACGCAGTTCGTCCCTCTTTACTCGCGCCATTACTGTCGAGGCGTCCAGGCTCTCTCTAAAATCTGACTCGGTATACTCTCCGAGGAGCCATCTGTTTAGCCTAGCAACGCGATATAATCGCTTGCCGTCTGCATACTCTCAAGGGCATCGTCCATCTCTTCTTCGTCAATGCCTAAGCACCAATTCTCGACGACCTTCTCTACTTTCTTCGCCATGTTGGTGTATCTTCTGCGTCTAAACAACGTTTCGCGGTTGCGCAACAACGACGTGGCAGCTCCCTATCCTACGCACTCACTCCAGATAGCCACTAGATTGTATTCTTGTTGCTACAACGTAAGCTGCAAAAATACAACCTTTCTGCTTACACACTTGCACACCTAAGCGCGTCGCTGTGACGTAGATTATTACGCGAAATCAAATAAAACGAAAGATCGAATTCGTATAATCGGAGCGAAATCCGTAAAAAAAATTTTAATTACGCCAGGTAAGCACGAATTGCTTCTGGTGCGCGCACTCGTAGCACGGCTGTGCTCTCACTTGCAACGCACAGTTTGTGCTACAGACCTATACGCACTCACACACCCAAAAAAAAAGTGAAAATATTTTCACGCGTATATCTTAATTTGCGAGTCAAGTGTGTTCTCTTCTTGACAAATCTTGAGGTCTTCTTGGCTAAAAACTGGGCGTATACTGTTCCGCGTCTTCCCGTGGGAGTGACTATATACCTCGCGCCCGTCGCGTTCTCGTAGAATTGCCTCTATGTAGCGCCGCAAGCGTTCGCATTCTCGTTCACACACTCGCGTCGTTGCGCGCTTTGCTCCACTATAGCGTGCGTGGACTATACTTTGCGGCTACACGCGTTTGCTTTGCCGCTTTGCTGCCTTTTACTGTTTTATTATTAATAATTAAACAACTTACAATCTTGCATACACGCTCTGCTTTCATACGAGACGTCACTAAAAAATAATTATGCTACTCTCTATTCTAACTGGAGTGCTTTAAAATACTCCCGACAACAAATAGAAAATTATTCGACTCGAAGAGCATCTCCGATTATTATTCACAGACTTCTCGTGTGAATTGCGTTTGAATTATTCGTATACGCCGCACGAATAAATTTGAACGCCGCTCAAATCCGCCTGATTTGAGCGCGGCGTAAACAACACGGGGATGCTCGTGTTTACTTTGCTCGCGCGACCTTCTGAAATTTGCAACGGTTTCTTGCTCGCGCCTAAAATCGCGAAAATCACAATATTTGCGCGTTCTAAGTAACCCACGAACTGGGCGCCAATGTAACGGGGTGAGACTTGATGTGAGAGGAGAAAATCACAAAAGGAGACGCCGGGACCGAGAATCGATCCCGACGCTCCTGAGATCTCTATGCGCGCGTGCTACCACTTGAGCCAACGCCGCCCTATTTCGTCACTCTCTATCCTGCCTCGATTACCGGCAGGGCAAGGGACGTTGTTGCTCGTTACAACGAGTCAATATTAAATATACTGTTATTAGATGTACACTTGATGGTCGTTAATTCTTGTGAAACGTTTTTGAAATGCTCTAATCAGATTGCCAGATTGAAAAATTATAACTGATCAAAAGCACGAGTTCAAAAACGTTTCACGAGAATTAATTACCGTCGAGTATAAATAAATAAATTCAATACAGTCAATATTCTTTATAAGCAGTTATAGCTACTAGTACACAGGACAGGTATTTAAAATTACAGAATATAATAGAAATAAATTTTGAATATTAAAAATGATTTCAAACTTTTTGTAATTATTCGATTTTAGTATTAATTATATTAAGAAAATCTAACAATAAAATAATATTAATTAAATTTTTTTTTATTTACATTTTTAATATAATGTAAATTGTAGGATCATAACAATCATAACATTTATATTATGTACTAAAATGTAATACATAATACAACATTCACTTTCACTTTAAATAATAACGTTATCTTGAATCCCTAGCGAAAAAGAAAAATGAAAACAACTAAAGAAAGAAGTTATGAACTGCTGATGATGCAGAAAAATGTTGGAATTCAGACACAGACAACAGTAACCTCTTGTTGTCTTCAGATTTATTTAGTTAGCTGCATTCTTCAGTTGGATTTATTTTTTTTTTTTGGCATAAAATTTTACTATTTTAAAAATAATTAAATTAAACAATAAATACACCGGATAATAACTATTAATAAGTGAAGACAACAGTTTTTTCATAGTTTAAGCCAGTTTTCTTTATTTTATAATTGTTGACTTCTACATTCACTAGTTTTTTGCCAATCGTAACAGTTATCTTTGGATTTCTACTGATTTTTCTTTAAAAAATACGCCTTTAAATTGACTAAACTAAAATAAACTTAGAAAAACTAATAATACCTGTAAATAAATGTTGTCTTTGTCTCAATTACGACATTCTTCTGCTGAAAATTTATACCCGATATTACGATACGTATCAGTAGACATGAAATGCAGTAGGTTATAAGTGTCAAATTTGCATGTAGAACCACTTATTAGCCATTATATCATGCTTGTTTTTTACATAACTTCTAGTAGAAGGTCAGGCCCATTCTAAAACTTTACAGCTACTTTTTTATTATAAAAAAGTATCTTTGTACTGTATTGAGGTTGTCAGAGTCCAGATCGAACATTCAGATTTTTATATTTTAAGGTTTAAAATGCAAATAAGGTAGCCTTAACATATATGTAGGGCTTTAAAAGTATTTTATATACAGTATATATATACAGTTTGGGCAAAAATTAAAATTTTCATCTTCGGTTTCACAGAGAATATACATATATATATATATATATATATATATATATATATATATATATGTGTGTGTGTGTGCGTGTGTGTGTTCGTGTGTCATGATATATGTCAAAAATAGTTTTTTATTTATAAAATACACCAAGGTTTGTAGAATAATTGAAAAAAAAAATCCGGACCGACGGACAGATAGACGGACATTTTTTAAGTTCTTTTATTGCTAAGACCTAATTGAAATTTGATACATTTGACATTTTTTTCGGTAACCTGAATGATTTACGTTTAAAGAACATTTTTGCCTTAAAATAGATTTAATTTTTTTTTTACGAGTTTTTACAAAATAGACCAAATATAAAATTATAATATAGTGTAGTTGCAAGGCGACTTAAGAGAGTATCTAAGTGTAGATTCATGTGAAGATGATAGAAAAAAGATGTTACCAATAGAATTTTTCAAACTCACCTACGCCAAATGGTCTACCGCCCCATATAAGTTACGTTTAAAAGTATGTGCTGTAATTATTTTGCTGAGAAATTTTAATTTAAATGATGGGCTTTGTAATTGTACATGATTAATAGAAAGGGAAATGATACAATTCTGTAAAATGCAGAAATAATTAGCGGTAAACAATTTGGTAAAGTTGTTTTAATACCACGGATTGGTTTGACTTCTTTTAAAGAAGAAATTACATTTGACATGACAAGACGACAGTTTCCAGTACGATTAGGATATATCATGACAATCAACTATTTACAAGGCCAAACATTTAACAAAGTTAGTGTCTATTTACTTTCAAAAAATTTAAGTTTCAAGGATAAAAGTAAAAATAATGATTATTCGAATAAGATATAGACGAAAAATATCGTATATCATAAAATATTAAATAATTAATAAAATAATAAAATATATCAGTTATTGAAAAAAGATGTGAATGGATTATCGGTACACAGATACCTTAAGTATACTTTAATGTAATAGTAGAAATAGATATATGTAAATTAATAATAAACAAATATATCATCTCATATTTTAGATATATATGAGCAACATGTAAATAATGCGCTATGAATTATAAATAAAAATAAAAAAATAAAATATGTCAGTTGTTGATGTGAATAGCTTCACGGCACACAGGAAAATTAAATAACCCAAAATGTTTAAGGCCCAAAATTTTAAAGCCCAAAATATTAAGGTTAAAAATTTTAAGACCCAAAAATTTTAAGGCTCAACAATTTTAAGGCCCAAAATTATATTCGCCTCATAGATGATGTCTAGGTTTTAGGGTAACTCCTACATGTTAAGTTATTGAGAAAAGATGTGAATCTTTTCATAATGAAGGCTTCATGGCACACAGGTACATTGAGTACTTTAATATAATAGTAGATATTTGTATTTATTAAATTGAAAATTCGAAAACCCAATATAGAAGCAAATAGTGTCGCGGTCGCCGCAGTCTTCTCAAACTTGCCTTCGTGGCGCTACCGCACTCTTGGTCATTATTTGTATAATAATACAGGACCGGACCTCTCTGCGCACTCAGCTTCCAAACTATTTGACACCTATACGTTTTCGTGTATGTTACATTATGAGATAGTTATGTATGTGTCGAAATGGCTAAGTTGTCAAGTCATTTGTCTACTGATTAAATGGTCTAGGGTTCGAGCCCAGTTCTCGACGATCTTTTTTTGACAAATAATTATTTTAACTTTGATTGAACCCTGAAATTCAGCATTGATTGCACGCCTATTTCATCCTAAATTCAGTATGAATTTGACAGTGAATCCGCGTTGCGTTTTTGGAATAAATCAAGGTTAATTCAACGTATATTCACCGTTAAATCAGTGTAGAGTCAACACATATTTCAGACTGAAATCAATATTGAAATCAACATTAAGATTTTTTGACAGGGATAATTGTAGATTCGACAAAAAGGTTCTAACCTTCCTTAACTAATTGCCAGGAAATCTCGAATAAAAAGTTAGAGGTATGAGATTACTTAGATTATATAATTTTTAGGTTGTATTATGAAATATTTTTTAGATGACGATAATAAATTTGATAAAATTAAAACTAAAATCAAAATGATGAGGCACCAATTATAAGTCCCAATGCAGGAACCTACGGTTAATTTTCATAACTCATATGGCACACCGTTAGCTTCTTAATATAATTAATAAAATCAAGAGACGCGATAGCGTCGCAATGTTAATTTTATATCATAATGCGTATAGCTGAAAAACATTTACTTGACATTTTTATATTTAGAGATTTCGCTACGTTTATTAGTCTTTTTCTTGCCAAGATTTTCACTTTTGAAAAAAGTTGTTTTTTTGGGGGAGATTTCACATCTTCTACAAAGCATATTCTTCTTGCTATTGCACTTCATTAAATCTTGATCTATTTGATAGACAACAAGCTACTATTGGTTTAAACATTTATACGTATAGCATTACATGCATATTATAATCGCGTGTCGCCGAGTAGCAGACGAATGTCGGTAAAGTAGATTAACTACTGTAACCACTAGTGTATAATACCTAATATACTTACCGGAAGTCACGTGACCGGAGAAGACGAAAAATATCGGGAGAGGATAAAAACTCTGAACAAAATGAAATATACCGAGAAAACATTCGGCCACATCAACGCACACTGTCTGCTTGCTCACCGCCAGGATATACACGACCTCATCCTGCGCTCTAAACCTCTTGCTTTTGGCATAAGCGAATCGTTTCTGCAACAAAGCGATTCTTTTGCTCGAGAACAAATTCCCGGATACACGTTCTTCAGGTACGACAGACTCGGGAAGCGCTGCGGTGGAGTGGTCCTCTACGTCCACAACTCTGCTCGCTGCAAAATCGTGCATAAATCCGCACGTCCTTCGACTTATTGCAAGGTACTGGAGTTTATGCTAGCCGAGATTACAGCCTTGCGCCTCAAGTTCCTTTGCGTCGTGGTCTACAGCTCTCCCAAAGGTAGGGTATTGGCACTACGTCGAGGAGGCCATCCTCAACTGCAACTCACCGTGTAACCAGCTTCTACTCATGGGGAACCTGAATATAGAATGAAACGGTTACTCAGCAAGCCGCAATATCCTCGAGCTATCTCTTTGCACCTTGCGTCTCGTACCTGCACCCTTCGGCAAAACGCACCACCTCGACCAGTCTGAGTCGACAATCGACAACATTTGCATCCCACAAGCTTGTAGGGACATTTCTTACTGGCAACTGCATCTGCCCTGGATATCTGCGCACAACGCCCTGTTTGTCTCTTTTTCAATCAGCACCAGCGACACTTCAAGGAACACAACATCAACGCGGAGCTGCTACAAAAACTTTGATATCTAGGCTTTGTGGAAGGATCTCTGCGAGATTAATTGGTCTGCTTTACCACAATCGACGACCTAGACGAGCGTGTGCGTCTTTTTACCGCAACTATCCTGGGCCTCTACAATTCTCACGCACTTTCGCTTCTAAACGTCAGCCCTCGCCATGGCTAACACCTGAATTACGCGAACTTCGCAACACACGTAACAAGGCTGGGCATAAACTCAAATATAACAAGAGCAGGAAAAACAAGGACGAGTACAAAGCGCTCCGCAAGAAAGTGAAAATTGAATTTAACAGAGCATCCATGGTCTACTACAGTAAGAAGATCAGCAACTGTCGAAATTGCAAGGAAATGTGGGAGATCATAAGCAAATTGGGACTACGCGGCAAGGACAAGTGGACATTCAACTTCCGGTTTTAGTCAACGCACTGAATCGCTTACACGCCCGAAATTCTGCACGACCTCCGCTCAACGGCCAGCATATCACCGGACGATGACTTTTATTTTAGGCACGTCACAGCCGAAGAAGTTCTCCAAGCGCTTAGTGCCTCCCGGTTAAACGCGGTAGGACTGGACGGTCTGCAGGTGTGTATGTTGAAGGACTGCTCTTTCGCAATCCTCCCGGTGCTCATAAATATCTTTGACGCCTCGCTACAGTCTGGCATTTTCCCGGATAGCTCGAAAAGCGCAAATGTCAGACCGATTCCAAAAATGCGCGATCCTTCAGACGCTAGTGACCTTCGCCCGATAAGTATCCTCTCTCCGGCCGCCAAACTTTTTGAGGCAGTTGCGCTGAATCAGATTAACGATTATCTAACCAGCAGAAATCTGTTAAATCCTCTTCAATCGGGTTTTCGAAAGGGTTTTAGCACCCACATCGCTGTCATTTCCGTCAGTGATGATATACGCCACACAATTGATGAGCGTGAGGTCACTTTGTTGGTCGCGATCGATCAGACCAAGGCTTTTGATCTAGTCAACATCCCTCTGATCGCCGAAAGCTTCGCTTTTTCGAATTCTTCGATCTCTCTAAACGCACGCAAATTGTCACCTCTTGCTCCGGTGAATCTTCTTCACTGCTGTCAAGAACCTCCGGTATTCCACAAGGCTCGCTCCCAGGGCCTCTATTTTTCTCTATGTACATCGACGACATGCCTAATGCTTGCGGTGATTGCAGTTATCACCTTTACGCGGATGATTTTTGCATTTTTGCGCACGGTTCTGCTCGGGATACGCCTTACATCATCGAACGGATCAACGCGGCCCTTGCCAACGTCGTCTCTTGAGCAAAAGCAAACGGACTTTGTATTAACGGCGAAAAAACCTAAAGCCACCTGGTTCGGCTAGCGCGGCTTCAAGGCAAGGCTAAATCAGCAGAACTTGCCTCCTATTGTGGTAGGCGGGCAGAACATCCAACCCTGCAAATCAGTCAAGTGGCTGGGTATTACTCTTGATAGCTGCCTAACCTTGAGAGAGCAATGCACCCTCACGACAAGGAAATGTTTCGCGGGCTCTCTCGCCTCAGGAAAAACGCGTTCTTTCTTTATCGCGAAACGAAACTTCTCCTTGTAAAAACTCTGGTATTTCCATATCTCGAGTATTGTCCGTCTCGAGCTTGCGACCAAACTTTATTGCTGCAAAAACGCCGCTATGCGATTCGTTGAGGGTATTAAATGACATCATCACATCTTGCCAACGTACAAGAAATACGGGATTGCATCGTACAAGTGCAGGCTCAGGTTATTAACTTTAAACCTGTTGGCTACCACTTTGAGGTTAAATACTCCTTTTTACCTACGTACTCACTTCATGTTCCAGGACACCAAGGGCCCTAGATCCAAAAGAGCCAGTGCACTTGATCTCTGTATTTTAAAATTTGGCATGGAGACGTTCGCCAACTCTTTTCGTGTTCGAGAGGCGCAGCTATGGAATGAACTTCCTAAAGAAATCCGCAAGTTGCATAAAGCTAAATACCCTCCGTCTGCCTTTAAAACGCATCTAGCAGAACGCTCTTCCCTCGCCGATCCTCGACTACAATAGTCAATCGTAGCTGTAATACATTTTTCTTTTAGCAGCCTGCGCCTATCTTAAAACGTGTCTATTTTTATTCGTCTATGTCTATGTTTTATTCGTCTATACTACCAAAATATTTTATATTATCTGTACATACGTCTAGTTCTTCGATATTACTTGTATGAATATATGAATACGCAACTTTTATTTATTATTTTAATCTCTAGTTTCAAGTTTTAGTTTCAAATACTCTGTATTCTCTCACATTCTGTCAAACTTTGTAAGGACCTTAACGCTAGTCCACCTCGGCAGTTCTTCCGGAGCATACTGTAGCATACTGTACCATTGACTATAATGGACCCTGAGTCCCTAGTCTATCTGTGAAAATAAATTCTACTCTACTCTACTTTACTCTTTGGAGCCTTTATAAGCCCATGCGCAGCCTATGGCCAGTCACAAGTCCAAGCGCAACTTAAGCGCCAGCGCAATTAAAGCGCCTAGTTCCTGCTCTTGAGCAACTTATGCCTTGAGCAGGTAAATACTTCTACAGAAGTAAACAAATTTCTATAATTTCTATACTTTTAACATTTTTAAACAAGACACGATAACGCAACTAAAGCGTTTCTGTCCCAGACTCTGAATGATTACTACAGACTTGTAAAATTTCGATAGAATGACGCAAATTAAAGCGTATTGGTCAAGATTATATTGTAAAAATCAAAACAGATTTATAAATTTAGTTTTGTTGAGACTACTATATGCAAAATTCATCAAGTGGCGAAGTAGCGCTACAAAGGCGAGTTTGAGAAGCAGACGAAGCCGCGGCGCCCGTGACATTTACTTTTATATTGGTGTTTGAATTTTTCATTATGCAAAAAAAATTACTTATCATTACTGTTGGTAAGGTTTTTTGGCTTATTAGAATGTTTTCTGAGCTCAACTATGTTTTCCAAGAAAATAATTAGTGAAAAGGCTGCTTATTTTTATATGTGAGTGTATAATCCACAAACGCTAAAATCGCGTTTTTCTCCTTCAGCCCGAAATGTGTTAGGACCGTTAAGTTAGCCGCAAGAAGTGTTAGAACCGTGAATACAAGACCAAAGCTAATACGACAATACAAAGCAAAATAAAAATTGAAGATCTTTAATCTTTTAAATTTCAAAGGCCAGAGCCTGGGTCTACGCACCACCTGGTGCGTGCACGGCTGCTCAACTGCGTTAAATAATTATAGATAACGCCCTCGGAGGCGCCGGTAATCGCAGGAAGGAAATAGGATCGGAGTCAAACGAGCGAGGTCAATAAATAACGTAGAAATTACGTAAAATCATAAAACTAGGTTTCGCAATCGTACGCGTATATTGACGTGAAGGTCACGCGCACCGGATCACCCTCGGACAGGTGATATACACTCGCACATACACTCATTCACAGACACTGCGCGCTTTTGAAACTGCACTCGGTGTTGACGCCGCCCTGGTGCAATCGCCGCCCTGACAAGCCAGCTGCGTGCCGCAGGAATCGATGCTCGGTTTCACAAGGAGGATTCGATGCTCGGTCTTACAAGCAGGATTGTCAGGATTCACCCAGGTACAAGACACCGTCACACACTCACACGTGGCTAGGCACAGCACTCCGAATAAAGAACGATTTCGAATATCACGAGCGAATTCGCGTGTTTATTCTTTCGGAGCCGAGAGCTATCTGAGCGCGCACCTGAAAGATTAGCTCGTGCTCTCTCTCTCTCTCTCTCTCTCTCTCTCTCTCTCTCTCTCTCGCTGCGCTCGGGCGCTAATACACGCCGTGCAGTAATCGGCTATTTAGGTCACACGTATCGTAATATACTATGTACGCATGCATGGACTACTATTGTAATATATAAATATTATCGTACAAATGTTATATGTAATAGTCGATGGTTTTGATCATGAAGTGTTAAGTTCACGATTGCTGCGAAAATATCGGGGCGATGAAATGAGTACAATAGATTATCGGTAAATGCGTTCGTTTGATAATCGTAATTCACAATGTATGGTTTAGATTTTTTAGATATATATTAGCAACATGTGAAGCCTCTTATATCTTTTTTGTGCAAATAATATAATAGTGCGTATTAATTAATCTGATCACGCACCGCGAGCTTACGTCACTGACGTAACTGATTGAGGCGGGGCCCGTAAACTAAATTTGAGAATTTTCTGCAGTTACAATATATAAAAAATAACTTAATGAGAAACTTCAATTAATGTAATTTTTTTTTATTAATCGAACTACATTTTTTACATAGTTTGATCACATAAAATCAATTATGATTCAAAAATTGTCAATGTCAATGTCCATTAACTGTGTTTTATTTGTAATTAAAACTGTTAATAAAACATACATTTTATTTCTAGACCATATTTCAAATACTTCTAATAAGTTTGATTAAGAAAAAATTTAATGTCTCAAAAATATTAACTTTAAACAAAAGTAAACGGTTAGCCGAATTTGATTTATTCTATGTTGCGGTGCATGTCAATAATAGTATGTAACATAATAATTTCGATCGAAAGAAAATTACAGATCTAAAAAGAAATATGATCAATTGAATAAAGTAAATTATAGTATATCAAATAATATAAGTTATACAATATTATAGCAATATTACAATATTATTTTATTTATAATATGACAAACACAGAATTGTTGGGATCAATTAAGTTCTGAGTCAAATAATTGCTAAATAAAAACTTAAATAATATATTGATCAGATACAAACCATTCTTGTGTACTTACTACGTATCTTACCAAGCCTGTTTCATAAATATTAAACTGAGCCCATCATTGAACATAACAATTTTGAGTTTGTGCTGTTTTATGTTTTAAAAATATTGTTATACCCTAGTGGAAATAAAAAATGTAATAAAGTGTAATAAACTATAAGAAAATGTAACAAATCGTACCATATTGTACGTTTTTGTTGGATTTCGGACCTTTTTTACGTTTTATAAAAACAATGCCAACAATACCAACATGTGTTTGTATCGGTAGACATGATATTTACTAGGATATAAGTGTCAAATTTGCATGTAAAACCACTTATTAGCCATTATATCATGTTTGTTTACAACATCACTTCTAGAAGAAGGTCAAGCCCATTCTGAAACTTTACAGCTACTTTTTTACTATAAAAAGGTATCTTTTTACTGTATTGAGGTTGTCGGAGTCCGGATCAAACATTCAGATTTTTATATTTTAAGGTTAAAATGCAAATAAGGTTGCCTTAACATATATATAGGGCTTGAAAAGTATTTTTATTCAAAAATTCAGAAAATTTCACAAATAAAAGTATTAGGGTAGTTTTAGTTTAAAATCCACCCCTCATGAGCTACAAATCATTGAAAATAGGCAAAAATTGCTTAAAACCTCAACTTTGACCAGCTAGAACTCGAAGCTAAATGAAGGAATCGCGCTGAAATTTTTTTTGAAAGTCAGGTACACCA
>JAZHPH010000225.1:87854-99337 GCA_037356405.1 Nasonia oneida | reverse complement strand
TATATAGACACACACTAAATTTTGTTTCTAGAATCTTAGTCTTAAGATTTAATTAATAAAGTGAATATCTCTTACCAGAACTATTGTATATGCAGATAATGTATAGTACTAATGTAATCTTCATAGTCATTGCAGTATTTTATTATGAAAATATTTAAAAAATTCAGGACTTAGACTTGTATGTTATATAATTATTCTTTTTGTCTTAGTAGTAGTTTGTGATTTATCAAGATAACTCTGGACATAGCCCTTATAATAGACTTATCGAACTGACAAGTCGATGCTCCCGAGGCCCCTCTAAGATACTGCTGACTCCTATAAGTGAGTCAAGAGAAGGGATTTCAGTAATTTATTTTCATTGAATGATGCATCGTAATTCGAATATAGCATATCTTTTAAAAACGCCCAATCTATTTTTTAATATTGATTTGTAGAATCATACACATTAATAAAACCTTATAAAATATCACACATACACACACAAAAACATATACACAAGCACACACATTCGCACACATACTTACACACACTTTGGGTAAGGGTAAAAATTCAAAAAAACAAAAATAAGAAATGGTAAAGATTAAAAATTCAAAATTTATAATCTGAGATTTTAGACTGAAAAAATTTATAAAACAAAAATGTTGAATTGAAATATTTTGAAATAGTATATTTGCGGTTAAAATATTGCAAGAGGAATATTTTTGATAGTTTCAAAATTTAGATTTTCAAATTCATACCTTTTCAATATTTTAGCACTTGAAATTTTACCTTTTGTTATAAATAAATTCGTAATTTTGTCCTTTCAAATCTTTATTTTTCAAAATTTTTACCCTGCCCACACACTTTGACTAAACTATCTGCAGTTACAATTTTGAAGGGATAAAAACGCTGATTTATTGACATGTAGCTTTCATCAATGTAATTTGCTACTCTCATAAGTAATAATAAAGGGAGCAAGAAGCGTGATACTGCAGCCACAATGACAAATTTAAAGTACGAAGTACAATATGAAGCATTTGGGCAGCATCGCACTCTATATTCTCTAAAATTGTATTTTTTAACCTAAATTTATTTTCCTAACACTATTATCTAAATGCTGCTTCATATCTGTAATCTATTGGTATTTATTTTAAAAACTATGTTATTTCTACAAGCATTCGTTGTAGATACATTTAATCATATACTACAGCAAGATGCACATACATCGCTTACGATAAACACGATGATTAGCACTAAATTTTGTCGTAAAATATTATTAAATAAAATGATTAAAAAAATAAAAGAATAAATGTGTCATTTTTGTAAAAATTTATTTAAATTATTAAAATTGTACTGTGATGTGCTTATTTTTTTATAAACCGAGTCTCCTAGGCAATTGCTAAACAAATAACTTCATCAATATAAGTCCAAAAAAATTTCAAAAATTTTATTTCTCCAGTAATTGCTAAAGTAATTAGTCAACATTTGAGTAATTACTTTAGACACAACTTTTGTAATTACAACTTTAGAAGTAAAATTAATCACAAACTCACTGTTAGTACAATAATTACTAAAGCTATTGTAAAAAATATAAATTTACGTAATTCTCGTAAGGTACGTTTATGCCTACGTTTTAAGACCTTTCATTTTATTACATTTTCGTAGTTTTTTTGTAAAAAATATTTCTTTATATCATACATGAAATCGTATATGTCTGCATAAACCAGTAGATCTGGACTTATGGAAACAAAAAAGCCTCTATTCTATATATGTATCCGTACTTATGCGTACGTTAAGTACATATACATATAAATATATATTTGAGTACGTTCTTGTACGCTTACGAACAATTTGGTATATTCCTGTACAATTCTGTACGTTTCCATATATATATATATATATATATATATATATATATGAGGCATTATTTGTCAACCGGACACCCCCTGCTCTCCAGAATTGTTTAAACTTTTAAGAGTCAATCGAGGATTCAAAATTTGTGTTTTTTCGTCTATTTTTTGGAGCCGAGTGGCGTTTTTCGATTGTCAAAATGGCTGACACGATATGGCGGCTTAATACAACGACTTGATGTAGGACTTTAGTTTCATTACAGAAATTATTCAAAATGAATGAGCGCATCAGGCTAAAAATGTTTATGCAAAAGTAATTAATGTCATAAAATATGGATCAAGTCTACAAATGGTGAAATTCAAGATGGCGGATCCAATATGATAGCCGTATAGGCTCTTGCAATTGAAAATGGAAGATAACCGTTTGACTGTCTCCAAATTGGTACTCAGGGGTTTTTGGGTTTGATAATTACAATTCTGATATCCAAATTGCTAAATTCAAGATGGCGGGTCCAATATGGCATCCTTATAGTCCCTTGATATTCAAAATGGAGAATAAGCGTTCGACTGGCTCAAAATTTGATTTGACATCAGAATTGTAATTATGAACTCCAAAAACCCCTGTGTATCAAATTATGAGCCAGTCGAACGCTTATTCTCCATTTTGAATATCTAGGGACCGTAAGGATGCCATATTGGATTCACCATCTTGAATTTAGTAATATATATATATACATTTGGAAAATTTTAAAATACTAATGAGTCCTATAATTTTTGTATAAGATTTCCTATAAAGTTTACGTATGAATGCACTTTTAATGAAGAGTGTATTTTTTATATTTTTGGTATCATACAAATTTTAAGAATCCTGAAATATGTCATTGTTTGAAATTATCTAATCGTGTTAAAACTGTCAGAATAATTTATAAATTAATAGTTTAAAATTATAGAATTTTAAAATGAATCAGCAAAGAAACTCTACAAATAAATGGAAAAAAAATCAGGAAGTAAATGTTTTAATTTTATATCGCTAGCCAAACATTTTAAAATTGAAAAATTATTTATTTTTTATTTAAATTAAATTAAATTATCTAATTTTTCATTTAAGGATAAAATAAAAAAAAATAACCTTAGGGGTAAAACAATCAAGAAAAAAATTTTTCTTCGTAAATCTCGAAACACGTCAACTTTAATTTCTTATTTTCTTGATGGTAGTGCAATTTTCAACCAAATCTAGCCGATTTGATCAATTTTATATTGAAAAAATAGCAAAATATTGCACATTTACCCCTAAAAAAAAGGGTTTGACACCCTTCGGGGTAAAAGTTGTGCCTACAGTAGCGTCTTTTTATAATAAAGAATTTAGCGTTGGTTTTATTTAAAAACTCTAAATAGTTTTTGAGATATTAGAAAAAACCTGTTTTTGGGGGTAAACTTCAAGGGTGATTTTCACCCCTTAAATCGACGAGTTAGCACGTAAGAAAAAACACGTGTCTAATATTTTCTCGTGTACTACACCATATCACAAAATGATCAAAATCGGTGAGGTACACCTGGGGACCCTTCCTTGTTAGTCGACAGAATGCAGATTCAAGCTTGTACTTGATACGTAGGATTGTGTCGTAAAGAATTTTTAGAACACGAATTCTATTTCACTGTTACCTAATTGTTTATTAAACTAACTATATAAAATTCTTTTCCAATATTGTTCACGTTTGACAAAGATGAAATGCAATATTGATATTTATACTTGAAACTGCTTTTGCAAATAATGTATCGCCAATTGTCGAACCGACGCGTACGGAGCCCGCGACTGACTACGAACTGCTCGTTTGAGCGCGTATAAGGCTTTTCAAAACCTTAGTTCGTAACGTAATTTTTGCAATATTCACAAACTTAAAATTACGGAAAAGGTATACATTAAAAGTAGCGCTCGCTTACAAAGTCACAAATTGCTGATTGATCATTTCGCTGATCCGACACTGACATGCATTCGACCGTGTATTAAAAAGTTACAGCGCACGTGATGCATTCTTTTTTTGAGAGTTTGAATTTTAATGTTTGTATTCTTAAGATTATCATGTTTTCAGTTTTTAATAAATTAATCCGATGAGTCATACGACGTAACAATACACAATACATACTACAATATATTGCGTACTGTACATACACTAGTTGTATAAATTTTAATACTTATAGTATAAAAGTATGAATGAACTATCTACATCTACACTATATTAAAATTTTATATTTGGTCAATTTTGTAAAAACGTTTAAAACTCGTAAAAAAAATTTAATCTATTTTACGGTAGAAATCTTCTTTGAACTAAAATCATTCAAGTAACTGAAAAAAATATCATATGTATCAAATTTCAAATAGTTTTTAGCAATAAAAGAACTTAAAAAATGTCCGTCCGTCCGGATTTTTTTTGCATTTATTCCACAAAACGTGATGTATTTTATAAGCAAAAAACTATTAAGAAGATGTAGGAACTAAAAACACTGTTTTTCTGTTCCATATAATTTTTTGAATAAAGCTTGCAATGAAAAACCAAGACCAGAGCGCCATAGTATTGAGTTTAGTGAATCATTCTGCCGAAAAAAATACCAATCAGACTTTTGGTTTTGGTAAAAGTAGTGAAATACGAGCGGGTGTTTACGCGTGTTTATGCGATTACAGCGCCAACCTCAAACACCAATTTTACTTATTAACTTTTAATTTGAAATTTCATTAATATAATGAGCAGAGCGCCATAGGTTTGAGATAAGTGAATCATTCTTCCGAAAGAAAATGTCAATACGGCTTTTAGTTTTTTTTCGGCATTCGAAATACTAAATACCGTGTGGCGGATTTGCGATGCTACAGCTCCCACCTCCCCTTAATTGACATAGACAGGTACATATGATAAAAATATACGTTTATACCAAAAAACATTTTTAACATTTGGTCCAGGTAGATTGTAAGCTGTGACAAGAATAAAAGAAAAAACTATATTATGTCTATTTTGTACAAACCCTCTAAAACTCTTAAAACAAAAACAAATTGAATCTATTTTACAGTAGAAATTTTCTTTGAAAGTAAATCATTCAGGTTACCGAAAAAATGTCAAATGTATTAAATTTTAATTAGTTTTTAGCAATAAAAGAACTTAAAAAATGTCCATCTGTCCGTTCGTCCGACCGAATTTTTTTTTCATTTATTCCACTAAACTTTATGTATTTTATTAAGAAAAAACTAATTAATGGTATAGACAGGTTCATATGATAAAAATATACATTCCTACTAAAAAATATTTTCAAGATTTCGTCCAGGTAGATTGGAAGCTGTTAAAACAATTAAAAGAAAACGTAATTAATTATTATTTTTTTATATTTTTGACACATATTATGACACACATAAATATATAAACAGAGATTATTTTAAGATTGGTCCAGATAAAAGGGATGCTGCAATTAAATATTTTTGCAGATATGCTGTTTTTTTAAAGCCATCTTTTTGTGAATATGAGATGACGAATGCTTTATGTATTCATGCATATCATAAGATGTAATCAGTAAATTTGGTCCAGATAAAAGGGATGCTGCCGGTATGCAAATTTTCAACAGTATTATAACGCAAATCACCGTACGATTGTGATACATTTCGGTACATTACTGTAGACTTGTGTACGTTGACGTACATTTATGTACGGTTTGGGTGGAATTCGGACATTTAATACAGCATTATACGTAACCGTACGCAAACGTACGCCAACGTATGCCAACGTACGTGACCGTACGAAAAATTGCTTGAATATACTCATTTATACGAATATGTACTGCTTTATACATTATCAGAGATAAAACAATTTTTATACCTAAAATTTGACGGTTCTAAAAGATACTCGCATGTGCATAAGCGTATAGGTAAGCGTACGCAAACGTAGGTTAACGTACGTGAACGTATACGTGAACGTACGCAAATGAACGCGAACCTACTTAATTATACATGTTTGTACACAATTGAACAGAAAAGTAATATTTCTTAATTTTCTGTTTTCTTTATATAGATGTACACAAGAGAATTTTTAATAACTCGCGGGAGATATTTTATTCATAATAAATGTGTTATAAAAAATATTCATTTATTTAATAATTATTTCTTAAGTTAGTCTACATACCTAACCTAACCTAGTCTACATATTTAGTAAGCATTGCTTTGTTAAGAAAACTTATAATATTTGAGAAATTTTTTGTTTAAATCAAATTATTAAAAAATAAAAATTTTGTAGCTCACAGCCAGTGTTTTGGTGTTATCACCTTGATGGAAAAACTGTATTGGTCTTCATTATGTGAATTTTATAAATTTTATTAATTTAAAACAACTTCGAAAAAATATACTAAAGGTTGAAAATTTGTTGATTATTATCACCTGATAATCAGCTGATTATCATTAGTATTTTATCTCATATAAACACATATTTGTAACTATCAGCTTAAATAAAAATAATTAGCTGATATCACCTGATAATCAGCTGACATTTTGGGATGATTACCACCAGATTATCACCTGATTATTAACTAATAATCAGTTGATTGTCATCTGCTTTTTTTCAGTAGGGCCATGTCCTAATAAATTACAATTTTTTCATACTCATTTAGTCGATTATTATTACATATATTGTTACTTATTTACTTACTTCTTGTATTGTCTGAAATATAATGTTTTGGATAAAGTAATGGTAATTGCTGATATACTATTAGTCTATAATCAATTTGCTGCGCAATACGTTTATTACATTTTTTTTTAGTAACAATCTGTATCGTTTAAATGTAATAATAAGTGAATATTATAATACAGGTACTGTTTACCATATAATTTTTTAATAATATACATTTACATACATCTACGTACGGTCACGTTCGTTCACGTGCATTCGCGTACGTTCGCGTACGTTTGCATATTTTGCCGTACATGCTGATCTGAATCATTTTTTGTAAATGTACTTGAAATGTAGGATTCGGAACGATACTGTACAAAAACATATATTCACGTACATTTGCGTACGTTCGCATACATTCGCGTACGTTTCTGTACAATTGTGTAAAAAATGTCCGAATTCCACTCAAAATGTACGCGTACGTACGCGAATGTACAGCATTGTAACATTTATGTACTGAAATGTATTGCAAATGTATGATTATTATTTCCATTCGGGTGCGATTAAATATTTATACAAATATGAATTTTTTACGCGAAGTTATTTGTTTGTGAATATGAAATGACGATTTATGTATTCATGCATATCACAAAATGTTATCTGCAGATTCGATTTACATAAAAGGGATGCTGCAAATAATCACTCGTGCAGGTATAATCGTTTTTTTAAGTTTTGTGTTTGTGACATATAATGAATGCTGTATGTATTCATTCATATCAGAAGATGAAATCAATTTGGTCAAAAAAAAAAAAAAAGGAATAGTGCAAACTATCATTTGTGCAGATATGCCCTTTTTTTAAAGCTATGTGTTTGTGAATACGAAATAATGAATGCTATATGCTTTTATGCATAACGCAAGATGTTATCTGCAGATTCGGTCTAGATGAAAGGCATGCTGCATATAATTTTATTGCGCTGGTATGATCTTTCTTTTAAAACTATGTTTTTGTGAATATAAAATGACAAATACCGTATGGTTTCGTGCATATCACAAAATGTAATTTACAGTTTTGGTCGAGATCAAAAGAATACTGCAAATAATTTTTTGTGAATATATGATTTCTCGTTCAAAGCTATCTGTTTGTGAATATAAAATGACTAATGCTGGATGCATTTATGCATATCACAAAATGTAATCTGCAGATTTGATCCTGATGAAAGGGATGCCTCGAACAATTGTTTCTGCAGATATGATCCTTTTTCAAAGCTATGTGTATCTGAAATGACAAAAATCGTTATGTAATTATTCTCTTTCTATAAAGAGCACTTATACGAGTTTATCAGTAGAGAAAGAGAAATTAATATTAAAGAATATTTTTTTGAATATACCGTAACTTATAATCAAAGAGATATTTTGAACGAACATTACCGAACGAAACAACCATCACTTATATACTTTTTTGGAAACTAGAGTTCCGATTATTATATTTAGCGCGCGTAGAGGAAGGTAGAGCCGGGTTAAAATAACTTCTCCGAGGTTGTTGCGTATCGAGAAAGCTAACTTTATTTACAGTGCCTAATTAGGCCTAAGATTACAGTGCGACTAGAAAGTTCGGCGGCCGAGCCCAGAATGACGAACAGGTGCGCGCTACCTGCTCGCCACAGTGTGGCGTCGGCCTGGTGGCGCTCTCAGCTCGATGACGGCCAGACTCGTTACGAGAAGTCGGGCCTGGGCTGGAGCGTCTATTTGCGCCGGCGCTGATGCTGCCCAGCGCTAACCGCCACACTTTCCTTAATGCGTTATATATGTTTACTATAATATTCAAATATATTTTATACATTTTTACTGCAAATACCAAGCTGATGTGAATTTTCAATATTTTAACGTTTTTATCAATTATCCATAGTCATTTCTATTGAATAATCTCAAATGAGATCTTTTCTATTAGGTATACTGCTCTTTTAGGTTTACTTCTAAAATACTCTTAAATTTGTTATAGTTGTTAATTATTTTCAAAAAGTAAAACCGTATTTAAAAATAGATGCATTAAAGCATTCTGCATACATTCCACAATAAATAAAGTGTCTACCTAATATTGACAACTAAATTTTATTTATTTATAAAATTTTAAAAATCAAATTTTTGCATGTGCTCAAACGAACGCGGAGCGTGCATAATAATGCATTTTACGCACACTATATCGTAATTTATTTTAAATACTGTCTTATTTAATAATTGAGATAAGTATTTAGAGAGATAACAGTTTCCATCTGCAGATTTCAGACTAAAACAGAAGATAACTGAACAAAACAGAAATGTTCAGCAAAAGAATGTCGGAATTGAGACAAAGTCAACAGTTACTTACATGTATTATTAGTTTTTTTTTCAGTTGTTTTTTAGTTAACTGCGGGTGGTACCAGATTTTAACAGTTTTCAACAGTTACGTTAATTAGATTCTATTATCAAGTAGCGCGGTAGCACCAGGAAGATGAGTTTGAGAAGCAGACGAAGCCGCGGTGCCCACGCTACTATTTACTTCTATGTTGAGCTTCGCATTTTTCATTACAAAGAAATAAATGCATTTCTTTCTTGTCTCTTATATATTTCGACTTATATCAAGTTTTATTATGCCTAACTATGATTTTTAACAAAAATATTGATAAAAATTACCTTTGGTATAAAACACGAGTGTGTTATTCACAAAATGCTCAAAACAAATAAAAAAATGTTAGGACCGTTAAGTTAGTCGCAACAAGTGTTAGGATCGTGAAGTTGGCCGCACACAGCTATACACAGATAGATATTGCTTTCTCATCAGTTTTCTGCATGCTCACTCACATGTAGTTTTTAGTCTCTAGGTGTAGAAATAATTCAAAGGCAGTGTCTAGGTGTACGGGGTGGCCGATGACGAGGTCTAGGTGGTTCAGACCGTGGATTTTGGTGTCTAGGTGTTAAAATCATTTGAACGCGGTGTCTAGGTTTACAGGGTGTCCAATGACTAGGTCTAGATGGTGCGCTCCGTGGTTTTTGGTGTCTACGTGTGAAAATCATACAAAGGCGGTGTCTAGGTGTACAAGGTGGCCGATGACGAGATCTAGGTGAAGCGCTCCGTGGTTTTTGGTGCCTAGGTGTAAAAATAATTTGAGGGTGGTGTCTAGATGTATAAAGTGGCCGATGACGAGTTCTAGGTGGTGCGCTCCGTTGTTTTTTATTCCTAGGTACATACATTATACGAGGACTTCGTCTAGGTGTACAGGGTGGCCGATGACGAGGTCTAGGTAGTTCGCACTTGGTTTTGGTTTTGGTGTCTAGGTATAGAAATCATTCGAGGGTGGTGTATCAGAACAATCAGTGATTTCATGTTAGTGATAAGAAATGTTACAAATAAAAAACAATGATCAAAAGGTGCTAAAGATGCTTATATTTTATTTTAAAGAGAAATATGTGTTGTAATATGTGAATTTATACAGTTGTAATACATAAAAAAGGTACTTGTCGCACAATTCACTGTTCGAGGACGATTTAGTGCAACGAAACAAGCTCGAGCAAACGCGTGCATAGTGCGCATACCTCGCGTATATACTCCAAGCGAATACCATACTGTTTACTCGGCTCCGTGGAGTCAGACTATGCGATACTGTACTATACTCTTTTTCTTGCCTGTTAGACTCCGAGCTAAACGGATGTACTGCCGACTCGTGGCTTAAGCCACTTACTATCAACAATATATTTACAATTACTATTAACCTCACAGTGTCTTTATTTATCCACCACTTTAACAATATGAAAAACTTAAAAAAAAAGTACTAAAAAGGAGCGAAATCTCAAAAAATTAACGTTTAAAAAAGTAAAAGGTTAAGCGAGTTTGATATATTCCGGAACAAAATAACAGATAAAAAAGAACTGAGATAAATCAACCAAAGTCCAGTTTATGATATTTAATCATAATGAAGCAACGACATTTTTTTGGTCAATAAAGGGCTTACTTAACTCAAAGTTACTTACTACGTAACTTGCCATGACCGTTTCATTGTACTTGTGGTGTGTTTATGACGTTCTAATACATAAAAGGAAAATTTTAGTTGTTCACCAATAAACAAAATGCAACGATCATGGCAAGTTACGTAATAAGTATCTTAAGAGTTTTTCTAATTGATCTACTGATTTTAACTTTAAGTTGAGTAAGCCCTTTATTGGCAAAAAAAATGTTGTTGCTTCATTATGATTAAATATAATAAACTGGACTTTGGTTGATTTATCTTAGTTCTTTTTTATCCGTTATTCCGTTGCAGAACATATCACACTCGCCTAACCTTTTACTTTTTTAAAAGTTAATTTTTTCGATGTTATTAAAGGCGTATTTTTAAAAAAGTTAAGAAAAATGTGTAGAAATCCGATGATAGCTGTTTTGATTAGGAACAAACTAGTGAACGTAGAAGACAGCAATTATAAAATAAAGAAAACTGTTTTAAACTATGAGAAAACTATTGTCTTTACTTATTAATAGTTATTGTCTGTTGTATTCATTTTTTTATTTATTTTCTAAATTGTAAAATTTTACACCTGATAAAAAAATCCAACTGAAGAATCTAGCAAACTAAATAAAACTGAAGACAACAAAAGATTACTTTTATCTGTGTCTCAATTCCGACATTTTTCGGCTATCATCTGCAGTTCATGCCGTTTTTTTTCAGTTGTTTTTATTTTTCTTTTTCGTAAGGTATTTAAGATATCGTTATCATTTAATATGAAAGTAAATATGGAATTATGTATTACATTTTAGTACAGAATATCAATGTTATGATTGTTCTGATTTCCTAATTTACATTATATTATAAATGTAAATAAAAAAAATGTTTAAATAATTTTATTTTATTGTTAGATTTTGTTAATATAATTAATACTTTATTTATATTTTATTCTATAATTTTAAAGCCGGTCCTGTGTAGTAGTAGCTATAACTACTTTTATAGAATGTTGGATGTATTATATATATATATATATATATATATA
>JAZHPH010000225.1:77543-87737 GCA_037356405.1 Nasonia oneida | reverse complement strand
GCAGTAATTCATTCTTATGAAACGTTTATGAATTCGTGCTTTTGGTTGGTTTGAGTTTATCGATTTAGCAATCCGATTGGAGCATTTAAAAAATGTTCCACAAGAATTAATGACCGTCGAGTGTACATCTAATATTTAACAGTATATTTAATCACAATTAATTTGTAAATCATTGCATTATTGCCACAAGGTGGATAGATACTGATTTCTTCAAAAAATTGCATGAAGTTATAACGTCTTGCTCGTTGTTATTGAAAAATCGTTGCCAATTCATTGGCACGTGGCTTCCTCTACCCGTCTTATTTTTCACCTCTCACTAAATTTGAAAAAATAAAATGAATTTGAAGTATACTAGTCTTAGTCTTAGTCTGTTGGGTAAAGGTGAACTGCGGCGGCCCCTGCACGGGGACGAGCAGGTCGAGCACTCAGGCAAAGCCCATTGTGCTGTGCCTCCTGTACCATACGTAATTTTTTTATAGTTTTGGCAACTCGGCAAATTGATGCCAAGCTTTTTAACTTTAGCTCCTCTAATTCCGACATGAAAACTCCCCACACCCTCTGTCTTGTCCCTGAGAAAGCTGGGCATTTACACAGCAGGTGGGAGGTGGTCTCCTTTTGGTACTTACACCATCTGCAGCTTCCGGAGTCCTTTAGTCCTAGGTTCTACAGGTAGTATCCTACCCTCCAATATCCCGTCAGCCAGCCCACGGCCAACCTTAACGTATTCCTACTCAGGCCTCTAATGGTCCGCAGCCACTCCTCAGGTGGGCTGCTGCCCATCAAGGCCCTAGCCTGTCTTAGCCCATTGGCATTGGTCCATTTGTCGCACAGTTGCAAGTTGAGCCAGTCTTCAATTGCTTTATTAACCTCGCAGATGGAGACAGCGACTGCACACCTTCTAGCTCGAATGCCGTCCGCGCCCCTACCCGATAGCCTGTCCGCCTATTCTTTACCCACTACGCCGGAGTGTCCTGGTACCCACGCCAGTCTCACCGCGTTGTGTTCTGCCAGTGAGTCCAGTGCCTGTCTGCACCTTAATACCTATTTTGAGAAGATACTGATACTGTCTAGCGCCATGAGAGCTGCCCTGCTATCAGAACAGAAGCTTACAGTTCTTTGCCTTGTGCCTCTTTCCAACAGCCATTTAGCAGCTGCTGTAATGGCCCTGATTTCTGCTTGGAAAACCGTAGCATAGTGGTCGAGCAAACACACAATCTCTTGTGTGTGTCCCTTTTTCCAGGCACCTGCTTCTACGACGTTCTCGTTTTTTGAGCCATCGGTAAACCACACCACACTGTTTTCGAGGAGTTTGTGTGAACCCGTCTTTCATTTTTCTCTTTCTGGGATTACAATCGAGAACGGCTTAGAGAAATAAATTCTATCCGCCATTCTGTCGCAAACACTTTCCTCCATTAGCGGCATTACTTGTTCCAGAAGTGCCGCATCCTTGAAATCCGAACAGTTCGTTGATTCCGCTATTCTGCAAAACGTTCTGCACGCATTTGCCCTTATTACTTTGCCTAGTGGAGGGAGTTCCAACAGTCTTTCCATGGCGACCGTAGGTGTCGTTCGCATGGATCCCGTGATTCCTTCCATAACCAATCTCTGCACCCTGTCTAGTACCCCTATGTGAGTTTTCAACTCATATTTGTGACTCCATACCAGTGCCCCATGAGTGAGTCTTGGTTTGATGATTGCATCATAAAGCCATCTCACTTTGTCCTGCTCTAGACCCCAGGTATTGCCAAAAGCTCTCCCGCAGGCCCAGAAAGTGTCTATCGATTCCTCGCATTCATCTTTGATATGTTTCTCCAAGTTGAGTCTGTCGTCAAGCGTGACTCCCAGGTATTTGACCTCCTTTACCAATTTCAGGGGAACTCCATGGAGTTGAAGCCCTTCCATCGGCTTGGTTTTATACCTGTTCGTATACATCATGACACTGACTTTGTTGTGGTTAACCCCCAGTTTTACTTTATTAAACTATTTTTCCACTAGGCCCAGTGCGAACTGCATTAGACCTGCCAGAACGTCCTCGTCGTCCTCCCTAATCAGAATGACGATGTCGTCTGCATATGCCTGTGCGTTTATACTAGCCTTGTTCAGGATGCAGAGCAAGCTGTCCACCACCAGGCAACATAGTGTCGGTGACAGCACCCCTCCTTGTGGGCATCCCTTCTTCACCACTCCTTTGCAAGAGTACGCTCCCCAGGTAGCCACTATCATCCTGGTCCTCAGCATAACGCTGATCTACCTGGCGACAGTTGCTGGTATTGCGTGCTCCTTCATACCTGCTGAAATCGCCTCACCGGTCGTGAAATTGAAAGCCCCCTCGACGTCTAGGAAAGCCACCAATACCATACCCCTGTTTTTCATGCCCTTTTAAATGAAGCTAACTGCGTCCACCAACGCTGTGTCCACTGACTTTTCTCTCTAGTAGGCATACTGCTTGCTGTACAGCGGCGCTTCTACTGGTGATGACTCTTTGATATATCTGTCAACCAGCTTTTCCAAAGTTTAAAGTAAAAACGAGATCATGCTGATTGGTCTGAAATCCTTTGCGACCGCGTGATGTGTCTTACCTGGTTTGGGCAGGAAAGCCACCCTTGCCTGTCCCCATTCTTCCAGTACATATCCTAGTGCCAGACAGGCTCCGTACAATTTCTCCAAGACTGGGACTAATATGTCCATGCCCTGTTGCAGCAAAGCCGGGAAAATGCCGTCCGAACCTGCCGCCTTGTAGGGCTCGAACGTCCCTATGGCCCACCTTATCCTTGCCTTGTCTGTAACCTGTTTCGCCAGTCTCTAGTCCTCTCCGCGTACCATCAGCTTCGATCAAACGACTTCTGACCTCGCCCCTTCCCTGAAGTCTATAAAGTGGGTTTATATTCCATTAGGCCCTCTAGGGACTCCTGTCTATTCTTTGCCCAGTCCCCCGTTACCAATCCAATCGATGCTGTCAGTGGCCTCTTCGGGTGTTGCAGGACACTGCACAGCCTGGCCGTGTCTGGTAGCGTGCTTCGGCTTTTGCAGTATCTTTTCCAACCCTCCACCCCGGCCTTTTCGATCTCCTTCTTATATTCCTTTTGCTCCGCTCTATACGCCCGTTTGTCCTTGACACTCTTTGTGTGCTTGGACCGGTTGTATAGTCGCCTTACTTTCTTCCTGCATTTCTTCAGTGACTTATTTTACCAGGGAGCGGCCTTCGATGGCCTCTTCAGCCTAAGTTCACAATTGTTCTCGTAAGAACTTATTATTATGTCCCTTACGATCCTGCTGCAGTGATCGATGTCCTCTACGGTCCCGTATGTGACAGGGAAGCTACCAATCTTAGCCTTAAGTTTCTCTCTATATCCTACCTAGCTCGTTTTCCTAGGTTTCCTTATAAGCTGATCAAGCGTACTTTGTTCGCCAAGTCTAAACACGATATGTTGGTGGTACGACATGGAGACTTCTTCTGACTTTCTCCAGTCTATAACCTCGGACCACACATTCCTAGAGGCCAGGGTGATGTCTATGACCTACTCCCTAACGGCGTTTCGGAAAGTGGGTCTGCTGCTTGTATTGAAAAAGTCTATGTTCGTTGTTGCAAAGAACTACAATAGATTTTCTCCTCTAGGATTGCAGTATGTGCTGCCCCAACATGTGTGATGTGCGTTCGCCTCACAACTCACCATACGCTTGCTACCTTCGGCTTCGCATTCTCTAATTAATGCGACCATTTCCTCTGGTGGGCACGCTTTCGCATAAGGAAAGTATGCCGCGACAATCATAATGACTTTCAGTTCACCTACACTGAAAAAAAAACACAGCCGTTTCTGCTGTAGAACACGGCAGTTTTAACGAGTGTCACCACAGTAGCGACTTTTCAGTAAAAACAGCGAATGGCCACTGGTAGTTTTGGCAGATCTCGGCGAGCTGTCTCTATCTCGAGGATATTTAGGTTATGTATCACCTTTTAAACCACTAAACATCTTAAGAGAATAGTTTTTTTAATGAGTAATATAATTAATTAAATTAAAGTTGTAAGTAATGATTATTATAAGAGAGAAAAATACCTTGAATAACAACCATCAACTTATTACCATCCCATTATCGCATGCAGAGTGACTATTAGCAAATAAGTTACGTGAACATTTTGAATGTTGTTACTTATCAGTCCCATAATGGTCATTACTTTATATTTTATCATAATACTCATTAAAAAAATTATTTTCTTAAGATTTTTGGTGTTTTAAAAGGTGATACATAACCTAAATATCCTCGAGATAGAGACAGCTCGCTGAGACCTGCTATAACTACCAGTGGACACTCGCTGTTTTTACTGAAAAGTCGCGACTGTGGCGCACTCGCTAAAACTACCGTGTTTTACAGTAGAAACGGCTGTGTTTTTTTCAGTGTACGGTGCCCTTGTAGCTTGCCCTAGCTGTACATAGATCCCTTGAACAGTGCTTTGGCACCGTCTCTACCTAAAGCCTCTTAACAATAAGGCACGTTCTAGCCAAGATGGGACTGCCACTGATCCGTGTACCTATTCCGTTTAAGCCTGCGATTTTGCCGTTGTAAATCCAAGGTTCTTGGATTAGGCAAATACCTGTACGCACCCCCGTCATACGTCTAGCCAGAACGACCAAGGCGCTCTTGCAATGGTGCAGATTGATCTGCGTGAACTCTATGTTGGTGTCCGGTACAGATCCGGCACCATTCATTTTGCTCACGCTGTTGCGTTGCCCTCGATCAGCCATCTTGTTCGAGAGCACCGCTACCCGCATCTACTTTTGCGCTTACCGTATTAAGGCTGGGATAGACCTCCCTGATCTCTACTCCCATCTGTTCCGGCTCTTCCTCTGCCTTTTTCTTGAACGGACGACATGCGCCCTGCCGCCTCCACAGAAAAGTCAGAAGTCAAGGGCCTTCAGTGCCTCGACCTCAGTCCTTTCCAGCAGCACCCGAATGGCCTTCTCTTTTTTTTTACCCTCGGTGCCCACTGTCACCGTTTTGGTTTCGACGACTACCCAAGAGTCCGGTGTAAGTGTGGAGTTCTGCTTTTTCAAGCGCTTCACCACGACCTTCAGAGTATGTACCTCGGGGGCGTAGATCATCGCTCTAACCAGCTTTTGGAAGTCTTCCATCCCAATAGCCTTGAGTTGGGTGCCCTCTCCACACGACCATTTAGTAGCATAACTAAGTAACCACTCCATGTCCTTTTGGTCCTTGCAGTGGAAGATCTGTGCACCCCTCTGGAACCAATTGTCCAAGAAACTTGGAAAATAGCCTCCGTCCGCGGCGTCATGAATCTCCCCCTCCAAGGCCTCCAGGACCTTCTCTCCCTAGTCCTCGTAAAGACGCTCTTCCGGGTACTTGACCGGAACGATGGCCACCTTTAAGGGGTCAAGCCTGGGTTAAATCCTGCAAAAAAACAAAAAGATATTCTTCTTACCTAAAAATTTTTGATTTGATGTAATTCGAAAAAAAAAAATTCTATTGAAAATATATAAAATATACACCATTTTTATCGAAAAAAATGTATATACCTTGTAAAATCATTTACCAAAATTCATGACATTTTACTATATAAATAAGTGTTTTTAGTCACTTGCCACGGCTTTTTGAAAGATCCGGACCGTCTTCTTTACTCTATCCGGGCTTAAAATGTACCTTAAACATGCCCCCTCGGACCAATCGAGAGACATTTCTAAAAAATATAAATCAAATATTGCTAGCAACAAGTTTTGTTATCTAAAAAATATCAATTAAACATTGCTAGCAACTAAATTTGTTGGATTTAACCCAGGCTTGACCCCTTAAGTCGGTAGCCACCGCCTAGCTATAGCTTTTTGGAGCGTCTTCAACCGACCTCTTTTTAAGCTCCCTCGGCGTGGAGCTGTCAGAGTGCTCCCCAGGAGCGCCCTCCAGACGCTTCGTCCTCAGCTTCGCCCCCGAGGCTAGCTTTCTATTAGCATGCCTGTTTCTTTTCTTTTTCATACTATTTACTATTCCCGAGGTGGCACCAGTATTTGCCGCTGGGGCGGACTCCGTAGCTGCCCGGTGACTCTCCTGAAAACTTACACCGGTATTTGCCGTCTTGACGACAGCCACCTGGTCTTCCAATATACCGTCTGTACGGACTTGGCTTGAGCTGGGGAGCTCCTTTGTTGCTGGCACTTTTGCAACCGTTTCCGGTATTATATTCTTATCCATTTTCTTTTGTTTGTTTTATTGGTGTGTTTTATGGGTCGGCAGTGTTCGAGTGTTGAGGTGTAACATGTATATTCATGTGTTGTGTTTGCCAACCAGCACTACCACCTCCGCCTGGTTGAGGGATTGCTCCTAGCCTCTAGTCGATCTGCCAGGTAGTTTTCGCTCTTCTCCTTCTGATAGAGAGATGAGGAGAGTTAAGTGAGGCCCGCCCCCAGGCCCATTTTAGGGGGATCCCGCACTCGAGTGAGAGCCCTTTTTACGGGGAGTCACATACATTTTAGAGCCCGTTTTACAGGGAATCAGACATAGCCAGAAACATTCACTCTCTGTCACCGGGTCCGGTTCCGAAATCCGCCGCACAATCGACCAGAGGAGCCCCGTCACTGGCCCATCGGGCACACCATGGGTGGCAATTCATCGAGAAGGTTAAAGTACACTATATCTTGACTATTTTTAGTTAAAAAGATCCAACTATTATCAACAAATAATAAATAATTACATGCGTGACAAATCGCAACGACCACGCAGATCCTTATAATAGTCGCAGTGTACGAGAACTTGTCCTTTATCTCTAAAAGTGACAATGCAATTGCATTTCGTCATTTACATTTGTTTTTTCTATATCACCAGTTGAATTTTGTATCAATAGAACTATAACAGTATCTAACATTGTCTTTGGTATCAACAGTATCTTTGGTGCTTTATATTATAAACATAGTATACTATCAATATAAAACAACTTTCATATTTTTTATAAAATAATAACTTTTACAAAAAAAATGGTAAATCAAAGCTGTGCATTAAACTAGTGCATGTCTACAAACGAATTAAAACTTCGTGAAACATACATTAGTGATTATTCATAATAATTACTAGACAATTGACCTACCGGTCGCAAGAAAATAAAATTTAAATTTCGTTTTTGTCTATAAATTAAGTTATAGATCTATTTAATAATGCGTTTTTATCACAATTATAGAAAATAAATCTTACATTGTTTTAAAAATAGATTTTATGAAATATTTTATTTAACAAATAATACTTGAGGGACCACCATACTATTTATATAGATATACTAACAACGTTAAATTTGTTATTTCTTCGCCCTTAACTTCTGGAAAATCGGTTACTTTTCTTATACTCCAAAAATTACTATCAACAGTTTTTATCACTAAAATGTTAAAATGACTCTATCGGTAAGTTTTTATCACTACCCTTGCGCAGAATAAATCCTAAGGAAAAATTTTGTTTGCCATTAAGCTTTCCCGGGCTATCAAAACAATTGACGATCTGATCCAACCCTTAACTGACAGATTGCGATAGCGCATTTATAATTATATCTTCTCCAGAAATCCCCTTGAGTAATGCTATCAAGCTCGCTTCCACGCATAAGTAGTGATAAAAATTTTCGATTATAATTTTTTTAAAGTCAAAAAAGTAGCCCATTTTCTAGAAGTTGAGAGCAAAGCGGAGGTAAATTTAACGTTGATGATATATTTATATAAAAGGTATGGCGGCCCCTTAATAGTATTTAATAGTAAATCTCCTTCCACTGCAAACTCAAAGTACGTTAAGAAATCAAGGTCATTCTTGAACATAAATTTTTTCTTTAGCAGTCGCCAAACTACCTATCGTATACAATCGAGTATTTGCAATTGAATTTTACAATCACGACTAATTTTTAAGATAATAGTACAATATAATATTGAATTATAAATGTGTGAAAAAATCGAGTATCTTTCGTGTAGCTTTCTTTACGAAGCAAAAAAGATTTAAGTGTAACACGCGTACATTAACATGTACAATACAAAGCACCCAAAAGTTAAGCAAGCCAATGTATCATCGAGCAGTACACTTAATGCAAGCTGCTAAAAACTTGACCCGAGGTTTGAATAAATTATAACATTTTAGAGCACTAGATAAGAAATAGAACAGATTAAAGAAATGCTCCATCACTTCCTTTTAAACATAAAAACGGTCTCTTAACATTATTCCCTTGAAAATAATCCTGATAGGCAGAGCAATCCAATCCTATGTTTCATGTTACTTTATGAGAGAATACAAACTTCCTTGCATTCGATATCCTTGAAAGAGCTAGCAGACTTCTCTCTCAAAGGTTGTATCTCAACGGTAGTAGCTGCGTTATCCTGGTTGTAACCCTGATCCAGGCCTGGCATCTCTCTTATTTTTCCTTTAGCCTCGTATAATACTTGAAAACATTATACAATCATAAGAAAAATAGTAATGGATTGTTTTGTATTGTAACCATACTCGCCTGGTACCATTGTCAGCTAATTTTCATTCTTCCATCTGTAAATAAAATCCTGGGTGACGCTGTTAGCTGACTCAAAACTCTGTAAACGCAAATGGTGAAATTAGAAAGAAATCGATCTTTTAATATAGAAGAGGGGTATATACGTCAAAGTTGAATCTCAGTTTTAGTTCCTTAGAAAAAGTGCAGAACACACCTTCAGCAACGTTCATCATGAAGTATAACTATGTAACAGCAATTTCAGATAGATAGTACTCCAATACATCTGCAGGCTCCAATAGTAGTATCAACTGTAGCTCTTAACATTAAAAACTCAGCTTGAAAGAGACACTTTTGCAGACTTATCTGTAATTAGCAGCTGTTCTAAACGCTGCTTGTTCAGACAGGAAGATATAGCAGGGGCTCAGATCACGCTGCCGGCAGCACAACTGACAATTCGTCAACAGACATGAATATTTTTGTTACTGAATGTAGCACTGATCTCACCTAAATGCAGCGCTGTCAAGTCTTTCGTCTGGCGGACCTAACCTAAAATCCTTCTTTTGTCGACAACATGAAATATCCGTTGTATGTGGAGTCGCCCATGAATGTCTTGTCCAGCGTCCAGCCGCCGCCGCCAACAACACTTCCTTGTCCAACTTGATGAGGCGTACATGTTGAACATTTACGTGACAATGCTTCTTTTTACTCTGATGTACTACTGACCCGTAGTCTCCGGCTCCGCATACCCGGCGAGAGCTAACACGATATGATGTGAAGTTCACGGCAACTCTCTTTACACCACACCGCCAGGCGCGATATTAAATTGAGTTACATGCACGAAGGAAAGGTATCACTGTAAAGTGCAGTACTCAACAAACGAGCACCTTCATACTTACAAGGAAGGGTACCCAGGTGTACCTCACCGATTTTGATCATTTTGTGATATGTTGTAGTACTCGAGAAAATATTAGACACGTGTTTTTTCTTACGTGCTAACTCGTCGATTTAAGGGTTGAAAATCACCCTTGAAGCTTACCCCCAAAAACAGGTTTTTTCTAATATCTCAAAAACTATTTGGAGTTTTTAAATAAAACCAACGCTAAATTCTTTATTATAAAAAGACGCTACTGTAGGCACAACTTTTACCCCGATGGGTGTCAAACCCTGTTTTTTTAGGGATAAATGTGCAATTTTTCGCTATTTTTTCAATATAAAATTGATCAAATCGGCTAGATTTGGTTGAAAATTGCACTACCATCAAGAAAATAAGAAATTAAAAATGACGTGTTTCGAGATTTACGAAGAAAAATCTTTTAGTTGATTGTTTTACCCCTGAGGTTATTTTTTTATTTTATCCTTAAATGAAAAATTAGATCCATGAATAATTTTTCAATTTTAAAATGTTTGGCAAGCGATATAAAATTAAAACATTTACTTCCTGATTTTTTTTCTATTTATTTGTAGAGTTTCTTTGATGATTCATTTTAAAATTCTATAATTTTAAACTATTAATTTATAAATTATTCTGACAGTTTTAACAAGATTAAATAATTTCAAACAATGACATATTTCAGGATTCTTAAAATTTGTGTCATACCAAAAATATAAAAAATACACTCTTCATTAAAAGTGCATTCATACGTAAACTTTATAGGAAATCTTATACAAAAATTATAGAAGTCATTAGTATTTTAAAATTTTCCAAATGTATATATATATATATATATATATATATATATATA
>JAZHPH010000225.1:0-72586 GCA_037356405.1 Nasonia oneida | reverse complement strand
TATTTGGACGGAGTAACCTCGTAGACACAACGTCATCCCTAGCGACGGACGGCAGAACAGTAGCGAGGACTGCGTGGGCCACGTCCCCACGTTCTTGTTCCGGACAGTCAGAAATACTAGAGATGATTATCTCTGCAGTCGACTCTCCACTGCTCATCCCGTCCGTCGGAGAGGAGCGCACGCCAGCAGAGTATTCCCGACCCTCCCCTCGATGTTTACGAAAGTACTATTTTTGGTGCATTAGGAAATCGCTTATTTAAATTTTTATTTCTTTCACTTGCAATCTTCCTCTTGTATATAAATGGGACTATCATAGATCTAAATAATATTACCATCATAATACGCCACACGCTAGTGATCATGGCGCGAGCCAATTATTGCTGTGCCTTTGGTTAATTTAATTGGCTGAGCAAGATGCTTGTACGATTCATACATCACACTTTGCATTTCATATAAGTTTTGGCTTTTTTGTACTAAACGTATGAATGCATCTAACGAATCATCATTCAATTTGAAATGAACGGGTAAAACATTTATCTCAACTTGATTTATGGTCATTTCCCTATGTTCTATAAACATGAGTGTCGATGCATTGTCACTCACTGACCAATATAATTTCTGTCGTGATTGACAAATTGTATTTCGTAATCATAGCGCATTTTCTTTGACGGTACCTTTCTTTTTAAAATGGCTTTTCTTTTGTTTACACCCGTTTTACTTTTACTTTGGTTTTGAGCACTATCTGTCACGTCTTCTTTTTTAATGTTTTTACGTTTTACTAGTGTTATAGAATTTAATAAATCCTTTTCTGTCTTAGCTTTAATCTTGGACTCTTTTGCTTTTAAAATATATGCAGGGTCTCTAATAGGCATACTTCGGTTATAACGACAATCCAAAATTTCAGGTAACATACATTCCATATAAAATCGAAGTAACAAAGGTTCCATATTTTTATTCCAAAAAATATCATTCTTTTTAATTCGAGTATGTATGATATATCCTAACCACCTAACCTCTAATAAGCCTTTTACCTTCGCCAAAAATCTCTACACTATATTAGAATTTTATATTTGGGCAATTTTCTAAAAACCCTCCAAAACTCGTAAAAAGAAAAAAATTAGATCTATTTTACTATAGAAATGTTCTTTGAACTTAAATCATTCAAGTTACCGAATAAAAATATCAAATGTATCAAATTTCAATTAGTTTTTAGCAGTGAAAAAACTTAAAAAATGTCCGTCCGTCCGAATTTTTTTTGCATTCATTCAACTAAACTTAATGTATTTAATGAATAAAAAACTATTAATCAGTATAGACAGATACATATAATCACTAAAAAAAATTGACTTTTAAAAAAGTAAAAGGTTAGGCTAGTTTGATATATTCCGCAACGATATTACGGATAAAAAAAAAACTGAGATCAACCGAACAAAGTCAAGTTTATTATATTTAATCATAATTAAGCAACGAAATTTTTTTTGGTCAATAAAGGGCTTACTTAACTCAAAGTTACTTACTACGTAATTTGCCATGACCGTTTCATTGTACTTGTGGTGTGTTTATTACGTCGTAATACATAAAAGGAAAATTTTAGTTGTTCACCAATAAACAAAATGAAACGATCATGGCAAGTTACGTAGTAAGTATCTTAAGAGTTTTTCTAATTGATCTACTGATTTTAACTTTAAGTTGAGTAAGCCCTTTATTGACAAAAAAAATGTTGTTGCTTCATTATGATTAAATATAATAAACTGGACTTTGGTTGATTTATCTTAGTTCTTTTTTATCTGTTATTCCGTTGCAGAACATATCACACTCGCCTAACCTTTTACTTTTTTAAAAGTTAATTTTTTTTAGAGATTTCAGTCCTTTTAAGTAAATTTTTTTGCGCATTTCATATGTGACCTAAAAATAAAATATAGGCATCTTTAGCACATTTTGACCGTGGTTTTTTTGTAACATTTTTTTTATTAACATGAAAACACTGATTATTTTGTAGCGAAATATGAGTATAGTGGCTATGATTGATAATGTATGTTGAAAAAATTTAGATAGCTGTAAATTAATGCTGTCTAGGAATATAATTATTACACTAAAACACAAAAAACTACAATGCGCACCACCTAGACTTCGTCAATGGCCACCCTGTTCACCTAGACACCGCCCTCGAATGATTTTTACACCTAGACACAAAAAATCCACGGTGCACTTCACCTAGACGTCGTCATCAGCTATCCTGGCTACCGCTACCGTGCCACTTGATATTAAATAAAAAAAAATGTAATAACATCCATAGTCCTGCTGGTCAGTATATGTGTAGTCACATCAGTTATCCCACTGGTCTGGATAAGTATGTGGGAAAGTAATATGTGCAGCTAAATTCACGGTCTCAACACTAGCCGTGTGCGGCCAACTTCATGGTTTGAACATGTTGGGCTGAAGAATCCCTAACAGATTTTAGCATTTTTGTTGAGACATGCTTGTTTATTGTAAAAAAAGCTGCTTCTTTCTAAGCATACAAATATGATTATACGCAAACAAAAATTTAGATACAATAATGTAAATATTTGTATTTATTGAATTGAAAATTTAAAAACCAAATATAGAAGTAAGAAGTGTCGCGGTCGCCACAGGCTCCTTAAACTCGCCTTCGTGGCACTACTGCGCCACTTGATAAAAATATACATTCCTTTTAAAAAACCTTTTTAAGATTTAGTCCAGGTAGATTAAAAGCTGTTAAAACAATTAAAAAAAATAAATGCAATTAATTAATTTTTTTTTTATATTTTTGACATACATATTGTAACGGGCGGGGATAGCGCCCGTAAAAGCTAGTCGGCGCGAGTGCAGGGTATTGAGTCGTTGGCTCAGTGGCTAGAGCATGCGCCTTGAAATCTCGGGAACGTGGGGTCGACTCCTCGCCGCTTGTCTCGACTCGACTATGTCAAGGACAGGCACAATGTGCACAAACTAATTAAAGATTATGCCCAAAGCATAGGAGCAAGCCCTAGAAATCTCCGCATGGCTGATGATAACTTACAGCAATGCCAACGCCCACAAACTAAGAAGAGCAAAATCCAGACAACCTTAAGTCTTAGATCTCGGAAGGCGGGTACAACGTAGGAAGCTCCAACTACTCTGCGGGATAGAAATAGAAAAAATTAGAAAGAGGATAACCAACCTAAAGAGGCACCGTAGCAGGAAGTGGTCACAAGAAAGTCAAAAAAAAAGGACAAAAAGTCAACCAAGAGGATAAAAAAGTAGCATTACGAACCAGAATAAGATTTGCAAAGTCGGACCGAAGCAATGAAGACCCTCCAGACCGGATGCTTTAATTATGAAGGCTGCTAATGTTAAAAGCTGTGCAGAAATTTTGCCAAAAATGAAAGCGGATCCTTTACTTAACAAGCTAAAAGATAGCGTAAATAAAATATGCAGAATAGTGGCAGGAGATCTTGTAGAGGTCAAACGCATGAGAGAAGTCCAAACCTCGGACTTTTAAGAAGCAGTTAAAGCAGTACTAGTGGAAGGCGCCACAATAAAAGCACTACAGCAAGGAAAGACCATTAAAGTAAGAGATCTGGAAATGCTTACCTCAAAATAGGAGGTACTAGAAGCACTGCAGAAAAAAATTGAAGAAGAGAACATCTAGAAGACTTTACTATAAGATCTCTCCCAAAATCGTATGGTGATACGCAGATTGCAGTGATACGGGTACCAGCTCAGATAGCGGCTAAAATCACTAAGCTACAGAATGTCAGAATAAGATAAGTCAACTGTAGAATCCGGGTGTTGTAAACGCTTAGGGTTTGGCCATATCGGCAGAAACTGCACAGTAGCTGAAGATAGAAGTAAGCTTTGCTTTCACTGTGAAAAAGATAAGCACAAAGCAAAGGAGTGTAAAAACCAACCTAACTGTGTACTCTGCACAGGAAGCACAGGTCGGAAAAGTGACCACGCAGCTAGTAGCTACGCGTGCCCAGTTTACCGAGCTGCAGTAGAAGCCACTGACAGACAAAGCCATTGTCTGTGAACAACACACACAGAGAGAAAAAAATTGAATATACTAAAGCGACTTCAGTAGAATCTACTTGAGTAAGAAAACGTGCGAGAATAGACTCACACAGCACAAAATTGCCAATCGAGAAAAGTGGGGGTAAGTGCGGCAGTGGCGGTAGGCGGGGTTAAAAGAGTTTGAGCCCTTTTGCGCATTCGATAAACGTTTACCGCGCAGGATTTTCTTTACCTGAGTCGTCAAATAGATTCTATTACAGTTTTTAATAGCCTAACGTTTTTTATCTCTGAGCAGAGACCTGGACGAACCATCGTGGAATAAGGACAGTACTGGTAAAGCGGCGATATGGGCATGCGGAGACGCTGCTTTTCAGGAAAAAATGACAAGGCGCAATAAAGGATTCGTACGCGCTTAGGTCGCAGGCCTACACACTTGCAGCTGCTATGCTTTTCCCAACGCACCAACGGAACTATTCAGACAACTGTTGGATAGGTTAGTACAAGATACTGTTGAAAGAAAACCAGTACTGATAGCGGGCGATTTTACGCCTGGACAGTAGAGTAGGAATAGAAGCATTTGCCCTCCTAGACTTAGTCTTAGTTAACCAGGGATGCTCTCACACATTTCAAAGAGAAGACGCAGGGTCCTCATAGATTTCACGTTTGTTAGCAGCTGCCTGATTGGCTTAGTTAAATCTTGGACGGTGAGCAATCATCACACAAATAGTGACCACCAAGCGATAATAATAGACATAGGAATATCAAAACGGGGATCCAACAAGAGTGCAAGGACAAAAAGAATCGCTTGAAATACGAAGCATTACGATAAGGAGACATTTCTGCTGGCTCTAGAAGAAATACAGCTGTTCGGATCTGCGAATGATAAGGTCAGTCAGGTAATAGGAAATATTACCTTAGCCTGCGATGCAACGATGCCAAGAAGGGCTCCTAATAATAGACGACTACCAGTATACTGGTGGGATAAAGAAATTGACGCTGCCCTTAGCGAGTGTCATTAGATCAGAAGACGAAAATAGCGGGCCAGAAAGAAATTCTACTAGACTGATCGAGGTCAAGAAGTAGTAGACGCCCAAAACAAAGAAATGAAGGATGCTAAACGGATATTCAAGACAAAAATCTGAGAATATAAACATAAATGTTCTAAAGAGTTACAGGATGAAGTTGAGCTAGATCCCTGGGGGCGACTATACTAAAAAGTAATGAAGACGATAAAGGGAGGTTATATTGCGCTTTCTAAAAGCCTAGAATTGCTGGACCGTATTGTGACTACGCGCTTTTTCCTTCAATTGGAAGTAACAGGGGCGGTCCGTGGCTCAGTTGGTTAAAGGCGCACGTCTTAACTGGCGGAGACTCGGCCGCTCAAGGGGTCATGGGTTCTATTCCCGGTGAGGCCACTCGGAATTTTTTCTGAGTGTTTTTCGGCGGGAAATGTACCCAGGACACCGACTGTTTCGAGGCGGGTTTTTCGCCTGCAATTTTCTTCCAGAAAATTGCGGGTTTTCCCTGACCTCACAGGCTTTAGCCTGGGCGAATGCGAAACAGTTATAGGGTAGAGGCCTGTGATGGCTCGGTCGGTGAAGCAGATTGGCTTGTCGCCCGATGTTCCCCGGGGTGCGTTCCCCGATCTATGCCGATCGACACGAGCACCACTGTGTGTACACTCATGTGCTTTGTTTCCCAACACATCACAAGCCTCCGTCGCTGATAAGCCTCGTAGCATAAATAGAGCGACGTTAAAATAAGAATAAAAAAAAAAAAAAAAAACTGGAAGTAACAGCTATTCCTGAAGCGGAGGCAAATGACGAAATCATTCAACCAATCACTACAGAGAAATTACTGGCTGCATGCAAAAGAATTGGGAAGAATAATGCTCCAGACCTTGATAGCATACCAAATATTGCATTTAAACAAGCTAAACAGCACGCCCCGATGTCTTTGTGGACCTGTACAATTCATGTCTCGAAAAAAGGACGTTTCCTATAAAATGGAAGAAGCAACGCCTGGTACTACTACCAAAAAGAGATAAGCCACCTAAAGAAGCTGCCTCATACAGACCACTCTGCATGCTGGACACCCAGGGCAAGATTTTAGAGCGCGTGATCGTTGTTAGAATGGACCAAGTCATTGAAGAATTAGGTGGGCCAGTAAAATATCAATATAGCTTCAGAAAAAACGCTAATTCACTCTTGACGCAGTAAGCTTAGTGGTCGACACTGCTAGAACTGCAATAGAAGGGAAGAGATGAAACGGAGGAGTCAAGTAGTAGTGTGCTATTGTTACACTAGATGTTAAAAATGCGTTTAACTTAGCCAGCTGGGGCATGATATACGAAGCACTATGAAAAAAAAGAGGTACCCGCATATATAAGAAGGATTATGTCTGACTACCTGAGAGACAGAACCCTATTGTATAACACAGAGAACGACACGAAAATCTATAAAGACATATTTAAAAGTCAAAAATAAAACAATAATAAACACAAATATACTTAAAATTTTTTTAAATTAATATTTAATTGGTATAGTGTGTTCCGTGATTATTGACTATTCTATAAATATTGAAACACCCATGGTCTGTAGCATTATTTGTTCAATGTTTGTATCGAAAATAAAAAGTATAGTGAGTTGCGCGTTAGAATGTATAATATAATCCTAAAATTTAAGAAACCGCTGCCAATTCTTTGGCTCGTAGCTTCCTCCAACAAAATTCAAGATTCCAATAGATACAATATTGTTCAAATATATGATATATGAATAACTTTCAAAATACTTTCAATCTTAATTATTTTACTAAAGGAGTACCCGTCATAATATCAAATCATATAATTTTCACGAAAAAATGTAGACCTCAATATTTTAAATACCGTAGGGTCCCCATAGCCTCATAAAATCATGAATTTTCTCAAAACATTCTACACTTGAGTTAGCAAGTAAGAAGATTTAACATAAATAATAGACAAAGAATTTGAATCCTAATATCTCTTAAATTAAATGGTTTCATAAGCTGCAAAAAAAACCTAGCTGAAGTGATCAAGAGATCGATATTTTCTTAAAATTTCAACTTAAATAAAGCTTTTTTACTCCCGTAATCGTACAACAAATAAAACCCATATTTTTCAGTTTCCGATTTTTAGCTTGAAAACTAGTTGTCAAAATGGTTTAAAATTTTTTACAGCAAATAGATATTATCGTTTTCCATTGTCATAACTTTCTTCAACAAGTTTAACAATTTAGTTTTAGAGATAATTCTTTTTTAAAATCACCTTCTTTATCATAAGAATAGAACGGAACGGTCAATCTGGAAAATCTTGCGTGAATAAGTAGGCAATTTTATGCTTTTCTAGATACACTATTGTTAAATATATTGTATAAATCATATCATTAAAATAAAAAGCAAAAATATTTTTTCAAAAATCGAAAAATGGTTATAATACGGCCATCAAATAGTCAGAATCATAAAAATTTCCTGAATTCAGAATCAGAAAACATGTATGCATGTCAAATTTTATTACGATCGGTCATACGGTTTCAGAATCATAACGGTATACGTACATACACACACATCCATCCGCACAGACATTTTCTAAAAACGCATGATGCGAACTCTAAACACCTCCAAATGCATTTCTATGGAGTTTTAGTGAAACTGAAAATTTTACCATTACAAAGCTTCCTCTAGGAGGGAGCAAAATTATCGAGCTGCTTTAATTTTCCAAGCTGCTGGAGTTTGTTGAACTGCTCAAGTTTTTTAAGCGACCTGAGTTTTTCTAAATCTTTCAATTATCTATTTGATTGCTGCTCCATTTTCAAAAAAGCAAAAGTCTGTAATTTCTTAAGAATTATAAGAAAAGAAATAGTTATATTCATTTACATGAATGTTTTTCTTTTAGATTTTACCTTATTGTTTACACAGTACATCTCCAGCTTTTTCATTACCATTATGTTCTTTTCAAATTGAAAAACAAAAGGAATCATCAGCAAGAATAACGATATGGCGTCAGTTTTGCGTAACCAAGTAAGATTAATAAATTATTATTATGTCAGAATTTATATATTAATACATATTATATTATTATGTATTTATATCTAGGGAGGGGGGCGTAATCACTCCAGGCACTTAGGCAGAACCCATTAAATCTCCCTCCGTACAGACATTCTCCTACTCAGGTGAGCTTTCTTTTCTCCAGAAGGTCAAAATGGCTCTTGAGCAGGCAGTCCCTGTATCGTTGCAGGTTATTAAATGATTCCCCTAGTGCTGATGTCAAAATTCAGCTAATATGGAGCACACCATCAGGATGTGAATCGGCGTCTCCTCTATTTCTTCATACTACCTGCAAACGCTTATAATATATATATGTATATATGTATATATGTAATATATGTATATATATATATATATATATATATATATAGGTATACGATACAATTTCACCCATGATATTCCTTAATTACAAAAGAATTCGTAAGATTGCGCAAGTGTCTCACCAAAAGGATAATTATCATACGTTGCGTTCATAACTATGAAGTTTGCGATTAATGCTACATATGATCTAATGGTTGTCAGTGAATAATTTTTGTAGGTAAACACCTCTCTAAACAAAAATGCCATGAGCAATAACGTAAGCGAAATGCACAATTATTTTAATGAGATGTATACTAAAAAAATAGTATATAAAAACTTATATCAGTGAAATCGAGTTTTAAACTACAATAAATACATAATATTGAGTATTGTTTATCCCGGATTTTATACTATATAGCAATAATGCCTTAGATAGAAGGCCAGATTCCAGAGTTTCGGGAAGCTAAAAACGCGAGAAGCTAGAACGATAGTTCAACCCCTCATAAGGCAGGTGGCGCCCAATATTTTGGGTACATACATAGGCTAGCGCTGAGAATCCTTAAGAAAATAAAATATAATATTTTTTCTTTGAATGTTTATACTTAAAGGTGTTTCTTTTATTCTAATTTACTTTTTGATCATACAAGAAATACAAGCAAAGCTAGCATAACAGATTCTACGATGAATAATCATACAACAGACTATTTTCTTCCTACATTAGAAGTGAGTACATATTTTATTAAAGTTTGCGGCTGCTGTAAACTAAAAATATATTAAAAACCACTGCCAATTTTTCGGCACATAGCTTCCTTTAACATTATGTATCGCTTTAATATTTGAATTGCTTTGACTTCATATATAATTCTATAAAGTTTTTGTACTTTTTCGTTTGATAGATAAAATTATTTCGAATCAATTATAATTCTCTCTCTCTCTTTTTCTCGAATAACTATAATTGTTTATATTATATAATTATATATAGTTGATGGCATGTCATCGTGCATCAAAAGAAAATTTGTAAACTTTTTATTTATTATTAAATTTCTTATTCATTTATTGCATTTATTTAACTTCAAGTATTTTTCTACTGTGCAATCACATTATTATAAGTAGGCTTACCTACTGCTATCTGACAGGAAGTATACGTGAATGCCTTAGTCGAGAATTGACATTCGTCACGATATCGCGCGCCGATTGCCAAAGAGAAACAAACAGTTCCTTTAGGAACTCTGCACGTTAGAGTTAAAATTCCTCCTTCTCGTTTTTCTCCGCATATGTTCCATGAAATAACTTTTTAATATTTTTTTTCTAATTTTTTAATATTTGTTTTCTATCACGGAAATATATCAAACTTCACAAAATATGATTCATTTCGCGCTCATATACATTTCAAAATTGCCGTGGTTTCGTCGTCATCTTCCTTTTAAAATTTTAAGGTTATGTCTCGACTCAGTTCGTGTCAACGTTCAAATCATTTTTCGTTTTGTAACAATAATAATATTTACAATAGAATATTATAAATACACATTATAATTTGATATGTATTATAGTATTATATTATATTTTTAATATTAGAATCAATTTTAGAAATCAAAAACAAATCCAAAAATTCCAACGATTTCCAACGACTTTTTTATATAGGGATATAATCGTAATAACTTTCAATAATCATGTTATTTTTTTAAAAGATTCAAAATTTAGTTTTCAAGTTAAAACAATTTGAAAAATTGCGCTTTATGATGTATAACAAAAGAACGACGAACGATAATATCAATTTTCCGCGGTAAAAAGATAGATAATTTTATTCTTTTTCAGGTACATACTGAGCAATTTATTTTTAATATATTTAATATTTAATATATTTCTGGCAACCAGTAATCTTCAGATAATTTCTTAATTACGTATACTTAGGAGATATATGTAACTTAAGATATCTACGCATATAAGGCAGTTAGTAAATAAAACATACCCACACCGGATGCGAGATATATTTGCTGTAAGCGCCTGCAGTATTTGTATTCAAATACTGCTTTGAATATATCAAAAGAAGTAGTTCTAAACCAATTTAAGGGATTTTACTAAACGGAACTCTTAATTGTAACCAACTGATTTATAGTTATTAATAAGAAATTTTAGTAATCTGTAGAGCAGAATTTCAGATGAGATTTTGTTTAGATATCTTCTCTGATATTTCATTCTGACCTGAAATTTTTCAGTGGGCATAGGTAAAATATTTATTATTCGTATAAATTTTATAATACGTATAATCGATGTTAATCATTCAGTGTCCCGCTACTTAAGCGGTACCATATCCAGCATATCGACACCGGATGCCAGATGTACTCGCTGTTAGCTCCTGTTGTTTTCGTATAAAACAGTAACGCTACTTTGCAGTCACGTAGCGCAAAGTTATTCAACGTAATATATAAGTTTTTATAGAACTTCCACGAAAATCATATTTTTTTTATCACGAATACATCTATAGAATACTTATTAGTATCCATTGTTCGTGAAATACAAATATATGTCTTATAATTTTATGTGTTGTAAAGACCCAAATAAAGCACCAATCACCTAACGATATTAATATGTAAGCGTCCGACATTCGATAAAATGTGACCTCGTGATATTTCTATGTTAATAATGGTAATAAGTATACAATTTTCGTTTCAATTATAGTGACTGAATAATAACAATTTCCATAATAATAATTGGCACCTAATCATCAATTTGATAGTCGATAAAAACTAGAATATTTATTACTGCTGGCAATCGATAACCTATAGTATTATCTCTAGTTACGTTTACTCTAAATATATACGTAACTTAAAATATCTACGTATCCCTGGCGAGAAAAATCACGTGTATTATCATACGATCAATCACGTGACCGATCACTTGAATTTTCACGTGATTTATCACGTGATTTATCACGTGATTATTTGGCGTGATTTCTCACGTTATCAATCACGTTAAAAATCATGTCAGAAATCACTCATAATTTGAAGTATTTGTGTTAATTTAAATAAATTATATTATTCCATTTTTACTAAACAATTATGAAAAATAGATATGTTGCTAATGTAAATAAATTGACCGCAAAAAAATGAAAAAAAAAACTTTGCCCTAACCGAGGATTGAACCGCGGCCCTTCAGTTCACAATCCATTATTTTACTGTTTAAGCTATTGTTGTATAATGTAATTTTTTACCCAAATTTGAGTTTTTACATATTATTTTCAGTAATACCACACCTTGTACCCCCACCCCTCCCACACTGCAGTATTATCTGCTTAGGCCTCCATATCAACGGCGTAACCGAAAAACACCAAAGAAAACTATAAGCCTACTAAAGAAAAGTCATCTAGGTTCTTTCGCCAGCAGGTAAAAGAAATATTAAACCTCAATCTGCTTCTATAACTAATCCTCGATTTTTCTGGAGGGTGTCGTATCAGCCTAATAATATGCCTCTGTCATTAAAAATCAGATAGTTAGTTAAGTGATTAAACAAGTTATTTGTCAAGTGATTTATCAAATGATTTATCAAGTGATGATGAGCGTGATTTATTAAATAATAAATTATTTAATGAATTACTTAATAAATCAATTGTTTAATTACTTAATTAATGAAATAATAATTTAAATGATTCTTTGCAGCGAGGTGAATTTCAGGCAATTGTGAACCTAAAATTAAATAGTGTTGGGTTAATGGCCTAGCGCTAAAAATCAGTAAGAAAATAGTATATTACGATACGAGTGCGCGAAGTAGGTGATTTTCGCACAAGCGTATTTTGTCGCCCGAGCATAGCGAGGGTGACAAAAAAGCGAGTGTGATGATCACCTACGGGCACGAGTATCGTATACTATTTTTTGACACGAGTGTGCGAATTTACGTTCTTAGCAGATGAGCGTGTGCGAAATTCAGAGTTTCGCACACGCTGTGCGTGAAATTCGAAGGTACGCACAAGCTGTGCGTGGAATTCAGAATTTCGCGCACGGAGTGTGCGAAATCTGTATTTCGCGCACTAGTGTGAAAATCAGGCATTTCGCACACGCTAAGCAGCTATGAGAAATCGAATTTCGCACACAAAGTGTCAAACAAATTAATACAGTGGCATGGTAACTACAGTAGATAGTGTGATAAATAAAATATGAACTATCAATCAATGTTTCCCCATACCTATTCCGCCGCTAACGCATTCTAGACGTTATCTAAAAAAACGCTTGCAGCGAGTGTCTCACTTTTTGAAGATATAAGAAATGCATTACGAGACAATTAGCATCAGTAGCCACATCGTTTATTAAGCCGTACTATAGAGCGCAATATCGTACGGTTTTTCTGCAGTAAAGTTTTCTAGGACGGCAAGTTCAGTGCCCAAGCATGGCAAGTTGGAAATCTAGTGATACCTATAACTTGAATGCTTGTGAAAAATGTATAGTTGAAAGAACATCAGAAAGTATTCACCGAAATAGCTGCTAGCTACTGTTGCAAATGTGTGCCTCGTTTGGTAACAAAGACAAAATTCTAATGATCTTTTTCGTCTTTGAGTGTATTGGACCTATAACAGAGTTCTTGAAGCTGCTTAAAACTTATGCCTGGCATCCGGTTTTCGAGCTTATCATCTAACAATCTTAAACCAAATATTTTGTTTATTCCTGGCAACCGGTAGCTTGTATCATTGTAAATTGCTAAAGTTAAAGTTATTACTGAAGTGGTAAGCAAGTAATTGTGAGAAAGAAAATGTGATAAAATCAATGATTTTAAACTCACCATTCCATCAAATATTATCAAACATTAAATTATGATAAAAGCCTACAGATGACATGAATAGATAGATTAGCTCCCCTGATCTGGCACTCGGTGTTTCCCCAACTCTCGTTGTACTATTTTAGCCGCTTAAGTGCTTATATGGGAAAAGTTTGGCGAGCGCTATGGTGCAGGACGCAGGTGTATAATATAGTGTTATTGGAAAAATATTCGCACTCACATATTGTCTCGTAAGTTGCTACGGTATTTTATGTTCTTTATTGATAACGAATTAATAATTATTGTCGTTTAATATAACTTTGTATAATACTTGAAGCCGCTTGAAAATCGTGCCTGATATTAGGTTGTCGTACCTTATCATCTTACAATTAAAAACCTAATATTTTTCCTATTTCTGGGAACTGGTAGCTTGAGTTAAAGTCACTACTAAACTTGCAGGCAGGTGTTTTTGATAGACGAATTATGATAAGATAAATGATTTGATACTTATCAGTCTAATATATCGAGTCATTGAAAAATTAGAACAATTTAATCAGCATTAAACATAAAAAGCTAAAAAGAGCCTATTGGACCGCAATTTGCAAAGATAGAATATTCGTCCCGCCCAATCTGGCACTTGGTATCATCCTTGTACGTATATTGCATTACTCGCGACGATCTAGCTCTTTTAAATGACTTAAATTGTAATTCGGTGAAGGTTTATTGTATATGACATAGACAATAACGAAAACAATTGTTCTAACAAATCTCACAGCATGTTCAAATAACAAACTGACACTAACCCCTAAATATTTTTAACATTGTGCTTTATTAAGATCTCATATCATTAATGAGCTTTACATTTTTTATTTTTATCGATCTTTTGGTAAAGTTTTCTTTGGACTATAAGTAACAGTAAGTCATTCTTTATATTTTTCAACAGTTATGGATTCTACGAAAAGTATTGATTGTCCATCTAACTCTACACCTATTGAGCCTAAGTCAGATGAGGGCATTCTAATCATGAATAGAACTTATACTGAATCTGAATTGGAGCATATGCAAGGTATTTAATTCTAAAAAATTAATTAATTTAGAATAAATCATAATTCATTTAGTATAAACTTTAACAGGAATCATGAGTAACGTACGTAAATTATATTCTTTCAGTATACACAGATTTTTTACAGAAAGATATGAAAAGAAACATCGATACCACTTGTTCAACTATTGATGGAAGAATTTATGAATCAAATAGAGTCATAAATAATGACAATAAAAAAATTGGATTTGGATGGCAAGATTCTAAATATGAATTACTTCTCAAAACCATATATCAAAAACCATCATATTATAGTATGAATAAAGAGATTTAAAAGAGCATATTGAACAAATTTTATTAAACTCTATGCATGAATTTAATGAATTTGAAGTTTCTGAGGATGAAACTTGATTTTGCAGAACCTTATAAAGATATTCAAATGCAAGTTGTAGAAGATGATGAAAGAGATAGTATTACAGATGAAAGTTTTCAGCAGTGCACATCAGGTGTTGAAGAATTAGATCATGATTATAAAGCAAGAGCAGATGATGATGCCATAATTTCTTTAGCAAATGAATGACGTGAAAGTTGTGACCGTATGAATAATGTTCATGCTCTCTATGGTTTTATGCAAAAACACCAAAGAACAATTGAAAAAGATCTTTTTGGTAAGTGCAAATAAATTTATATATTTTTGTGGCCATTAATAGTTGTACAAAGTGGAATTATATAGCTTTAACACAGTTATTATGTGATTTTATTATGCTACTTAATCACATAAAAATGTAAATTTTGTTATTTTAGGGCCTAAATTTTGTATTCACAATTTTATCAGATTTAAAAATATAATGTTAGCTATTATGTCTATTTTTGTATTGCTTTTACAATACATATGCTGTTTTTTATATCACAAGCACGATTTTCGCGTTTTTCTGACCTATTCAGCGGGACTAAAGTAACTTTTTTCGGACTGGCGGACAGACAAAAATTTTAGCGGACGAAAAATATTGAAAAAATCCTGCTAACATTTTTCGGAAAATGTTCTATATACATAGATCTATCTACTAAGAGTGTGGTCACCGCATCTGAAAAAAAGTTGCATTAGTTTCACTCAATATGTCAAAAAAAAAACGCAAAAATCTATGCTTGTGTTACAAAAAATATGGTATGCACTAAGGGCTAGGTGGGCCTCCTGTGGTTACAGTACACGTCTGCAGCTCGTAAACGTCCTAGCCTTAGGCTCGGGCTAACTTGCCTTGACTCGTACTGCAAATTCCACACTCGGCCTAAGAAAACCCACTTTACGCCCTTCATACACAATATTGAAAAAGCAACGTAAAAACAGACTTTATGGGCTAACAGAAAAATTGTTGGAATTCACCTGTTAAAGTTATATCGTCCAGCAAAACCTAACATAACTCAAAATTTTGCCTCATATACTTCTGATCATATACTTTTGAAGAAAATTTTGAACTGTTCTCTGTGCTAGTTTTGTTGGGAGCGACTATAATTCAACGCGTGCATGATATTTCTAAACCTAATATTTTTGCAAATACAAACTTTAGCAAATCTTCTTAAAAATGGCCTTCTTAAAGGTCAACTTTCAAAAGTTTCTCTTATCCTATTTAAACTATTTGTTTAAAAAAAAGACTATACTGAGAAAATTGAACTAATAAAAGTTATTATAAGTTTAGTAAAAATGAATATTATTATTATTATTATTATTATTACTATGAAGGGGGGACCACCAAGATCCTTGGCACTTAGGCTGTAAACCCATTGTACCACCCTTTGTCATGGCATCCCCTACGCAGGTAAGCCTGCCCTTCTCCAGAAGGTCAATATGGCTCCCGCGTCGAGTGCCCTAAGCTCTTCGTACGTGGGGAAAGGCTCCCCCAAGCACTGATGTCTGAGCTGTGCAATTTTGGGCACACGATCAGTACATGGGTAGGCGTTTCTTCCGCGCCCTCGCACCACCTGCATATACCCGTAGCCTCCTTTCCCCTCTTCAGACCGTGATACCTCAAGCGGATGTGCCCGGTCACTATCTGTGTCAGGAGTCGGGAGTTATTTCTGTTGCCTCCTGCGATGCACTTGGTCCAGTCGACATTGATGTCCTGTCCCATTACCGCTTTGGTTTGTCTGCATCCTTGAGTTCCTTGCCATTCCTTAGTATGCTCCCTCTCAATCCAGCCCCGGATTTCGCCCGTTAGCAGGCACCTTGCGGCATCTATGTATGGCTCCGGCCCGATTGGAGGGTGTTTAGCTCCCAAAGCTGCAAGTCTATCTGCTATTTCGTTACCCCTGATCCCGGTGTGCCCTGGGACCCAGAGTAGCCTGACCTTGTTGTTGTCAGCGGTCAGCTGATTTACAACCACTTTGCATTCCCAGACCAGTTTGGAGGTAGTCCTGTGAGCCATAAGTACTCTAACAATAAGTGCCGCCTGACTGTCTGAACAAATGGTGATAATTCTATCCCTTGCGCCTAGTTCAATGTTTCTCTGAGCGCAGGTCAGTATGGCGTATATCTTGGTCTGGAAGACCGTAGCATACCCCAGGGAAAAGAAGGTTCCCCTTCCATTCCTTCGGCAGTAGTACCCCGAACCAGTGCCGGTCTCTGCCCTAGAGCCATCTGTGTACCAGACGTCCCCAGTTCCTGGTAGACTGTCCCTGCGGGCCTTCCATTCTTCTCTTGTCGGTATGACGACCCCGTAACTTCTTGCAAAGAAGTAACGCGGGATCATCATATCAGTTTTCATGGAAAATTCCGGCAGGAGACCCACTCCACCCGGGAGCTGGGTGTGCCTCGTGCCTTGTATCCATTGACCATACGCATTGATTCTGTGCGCTGCCTTAGCATCCATCCCAATGATAGTAAGATGGAGTGATTCCACCTTCGCAAGGATTCCAAGTGCCTTGGTGGGCGTGGTCCTATAGGCCCCTGTCGCCCCTCTTAGCACCTGTCCCCTGAGTTTCTCTAAGGCCGCCCTAGCACCCGCAAGCTCCGCCCTTGGCCACCAGACCAGCGAGGCGTAGGCCAGACGAGGTACCAGGACGGCCCTGTATAGCCACAGTATAATCCGGGGACTTAGTCCCCATGTACTGCCAAATGCCCTGCGACATGTCCATAGAGCCACCAGGAATTTATCGCACTGGGCCGTGAGATGCTTCTCCCAGGTTAGCTTTTTATCAAGAACAATGCCGAGGTACTTAGCTGAGTCCTTTACCTGTAGTGCGACTCCAGAGAGTTTGGGCGCCCTGTAGGCATCTAACTTGTACTTGCAGGAGAAGATTACCATTTCGACTTTATCCGGGTTAACCGAAAGTCCCGTCGAGCAGCACCATCTCTCCACTTTCCTTAATAATACAAGCTGCATGGCGTCCATGGCTGCGCCAATTTCACTTCCTTTTATCAGTATCAGGAAATCGTCCGCGTAGGCTTGAGCATAACAGCCCCACCCATTCAGCGCTTCCAGTAGCCCATTTGCCACCAGGCACCAAATGGTGGACGACATTACCCCGCTCTGCGCACATCCCTTACTGACCTTGCCGGAGACCGTTACGGTTCCGAGACTCGAGATCACAGTCCTGCGTGTAAGCATGCCCTGAAGCCATTTTATTAATGGTCTAGGCATCCCGTGCAGTCCTGCCTCTTTGACAACTCCTTCGATAGAGGTGCAGTTAAACGCTCCCTCTATGTCTAGAAAAACTCCCACCATTACCTCCCCCCTTTCCAGCTGCTCCTCAATGCGCCAAACCGCCGAGTGTAAGGCAGTCTCTGTAGAGAATCCCGCCCTGTACGCATGCTGGTAAGGGTGAAGAGGAAGCACGGTTAGGATATCATCTTGAATAAACCTATCCACCAATCTTTCTAGTGTCTTGAACACAAAGGAGGTCTTATAGGTCTGTAATCCTTGACGGTGGTGTGACTTGGTTTCCCTGTCTTAGGAATAAACACAACCTTGGCCGTTTTCCATATTTCAGATACATGAGCCAAAGCTACACTTGCTCTGAAGAGCTTTACCAAGGGGCCAACCAGTTCCTCCAGCCCTTCTTGAAGGAATGCCGGGTAGATTCTATCGATGCCCGGCGCCTTGAAGGGTTGAAAGTTCCTTATGGCCCACTTGACCTTTTCCGATGTGACGACCTTCGCCGCCAGATCCCATGCCGCCCTCTGCTGCCTATTCCTACCCGAGCTCTCATCCCCCATCTCGTGGGAGAGCCGAAAGCCCGGGAATTTGGCTTCCAGAAGTAGTTTTAAACACTCCTCTTCCGAGGTTGTATATTCTCCTGTAGGCATTCTGATTGCTTCAAGCCATACCTCAGGATTTTTCGCGAGTATCCGGAGGAGTCTGGCCGCGTCTGGATATCTATCGATATCCTCGCAGTAGTCCCTCCATCCCTTGATTCTCACCGCGTTGATGCGGTTTTTGTATAGCCTCTTTACTTCTCTGTGAATCTGCCAATCGACACTATTGCGGGTATTCTTGGCCCTGTTAAAGGTCCTCCCCGTTTCATATCGCAGATCCTTTAGCTCTCGGTTCCACCATGGGGTACCCCATGTTCCCTTTGGGATGGTCCAGGGACAGCTTCTCTGGAAAGAGATGTTTACTATCTCACCTAGCTCAAATGCCCAGTGATCAAGCTCATCCGTTGTTCCAAAGCTTGGATTGAAGAATTGAAGCTCGTTCCTAAGGTTTTGCCTAAAGAACGGACAGTCCGTTTACCTGGGATTTCTAAAGGATCTTGTTTCCGAGCATCTTTCCTTCCATTCGAATTGGATGTATCTGTGGTCGGACAGTGAAGGTTCGTTAGATACCCGCCAGCTCCGTTCCAACCCCTCCGATCCAACTGTACACAGGGTTAGGTCAATCACCTCACTTCTAACCGAATTGTAGAACGTGGGTTCTCTGCCCCTGTTCATAATACACAGACTCGTCGTTACCAGATACTGCAGCAGTGCGTCGCCCCTGCCGTTAGTATCCGAACTGCCCCAGACTATGTGATGAGCATTAGCGTCGCATCCCAGTATAAGAGGAGTGCTTCGCTGTCTGCAGTGTTCAACAAGATCTTGTACCTCCCTTGGTGGGGGCTCTTCCTGGGAGTCGTATGGAAAGTAGCCGGAGGCCACCACAACCTCCCTCTCAGAGCTCCCTCCTACAGGGAGTTTGATCTTTATTGTCGTAAGGTCCCTGCTGCACCGAGCCGGCAGCAGCGGAGCATGAAAACCTTTAACAAGTATGCATGCCCTGGGAACGCTGCATGTGGGGTCTCTATAGATCCGACCGGCGCCGCCAAGACCCCTGATCCACCCCGCGACTAGCCAGGGTTCTTGTATTAGGTATATGCCTGTGTGCATCTTAGCGGTACGCCTGACCAGTGCGGCCGAGGCGCCTTTGCTATGATGCAAGTTTATTTGTGTAAAGACTATCTCGTCACCAGCCATGGTGATTAGGACGGGACAGTGTTGCTCTATTCGCGCTGCCCCCGGGTACCCTCATCTACCCTGACAGTTATCCGGCCCAGGCCCCAGTGCAGTTGAAAGTTGCGCTGCCGGAGCAGCCTTACCGCGGTTTCGGGTACGCTGAGCACCAGGAAGGTTCCACAGTCTGGCCCCTCCCTGCTTTCGGTACTCAGCACCCTTCACCTACTAATCAACAGGTGCCTGTGACTCAGTCGGCTCAGAACCACTCCCGGCTCAAGCCTGTTTCCAGGCACGCGGAGAGTGGCTCTTCGAGGCTTCTTGAGCTCAGACATCCCAACCATAAGGAGCCTTGCGCCCTCCCAAGGTCTTAGCCGGGGGATAATCTCCTCCAGCCAGTCCCTCGAAAAGGCGTTGCTGGCTACCAGGACGATGGACCCCATTTTCACGAAGGAGTCATGGAACTCGGGCCACGGTCCATTGGGGATCTTTACGCCTTGTCTATCTCTATCTGGACCGCCTCGCTGATGAGCTCCTCGTCAGGATATCCCTCGCACACGACCGCCCTCGTGAGGGGGTCCACCATCCTGGCAGCGATTATTTCAGGCTCCACGTTGGGTCGTTTTCTGGCGGTTTGATTCGTCGGCGGAGTCGAATCGGCGTCCTTGCGCCGTTTGACGCCTGGAGCTCTCCCGTCCCCGCCCGCGGACCCGGCCGCAAGGTTCTTAGGGAGAGAGGAGGGAACAGATCTAGAGCTGGGATGCGTAGCGTCCCTTGCTCCAGGAACCCCCACCTCCCTCTCCCGTTTTCGCCACTGGGCCTCTTTTCTACGTTGTGCTCCCGAAATTCTCGGTCGCAACTTCAGAGATCGAAGCCCGTCGGTTACTAGATCCGCCTGAGGGTTCTGTGAGCCCCCCCCCCCCCCCGGCAATACCCGTGTCGAAGACACCAGCAGTGCGCGTGTTCGCCCCTGCCGGCGGTTGTTGCAGGTCCACCCCCATGCCGACCTGCCCACTGAGACGGCTCCGGGTTCCCCGAAGGTTCCCCAGAGCTTCCACCCGCTACGACCTCTGTTGGGTTCTGCGAAGAGTCCCCAGCAGTTGAGGCCCCAGCGGGGTCACTATTCAGGTTTTTACTGGTCCTAGCTGCCCCAGTAATCCATCGGGTCAGAGTGTTATAGGCAGTGTTGCCCTTAACACTCTTCCCCTCCGGTTTAGCGGTGGGGTGCTCCACCTCCGGCTGACTAGGCGGTGCCGCCCTGCAGCCTTCTGCTTCGCTCCCCCTTCCTCCCTCATCTAAGTTTTTAGTGTTTGGTTCCATAAAAGTCCCACGAGTAGCTAGGGAAGTAAAGGTCCGCCACCACAGAGCTCCGCATGTTGCAGTAAGGATAGATACTCGGAGATTTCGCCAGGTTTCCCCGAGGCATCGTTTGCGACTGACTAGTATCCCGAGGCCCGACCTCGATCAGGGGAGAGGCCTGACAGCAGTGCCCGTTTTACGGGGATCATGCCAGGGAGGCTACTCTTGAACCCGAGAGGCGGTATCCCGCATCAGCTCAATTTCGCCTCCACGCCAGGACGACCCGAGTACAGGACGTTACGCTCCCGTCACCGGAGCCGAAGCGACCACAAAGACTCGCAGGACGAGCTCCCACACCAGGCCTTAAAAAGCGGGCACTCGACAAGGTGGCAACCCCCGGTGGGAGAAAAATGACTATACTATAATACCTAAATGTGTTATTGTAATAGCGGGACATACGCTCGGCGGTCAAGTATTCTCGCATAACCTTTTCAACTGATTGACAACGTCTCATGATTTTTGACGGTACCAACCCATAGAATCCTGGAGATCTAAAATCGTGCAAATCGTGAAAAATTGTCAGGATTGTCAAAATCGTTAAAAATAGTAGACAATCATTAAAAATCGTCAAAAACTATCAAAAATCGTGCGATGTTGCTATTCAATTCAAAAGATTCTGCAAGAATAACTTACTGTCTCTTGTACTTGGAATCTGAGGCTTTTTATTATGTAAGTAGTAATTTTTAGGATGGAAATCCCCGTCATAACGATCAACGTTGATTCAATACTGATTTCAATATTGATTTCAGTCTGAAATCAGAGTTGATTCGATACTAATTCAATGCTGGATCCACGTTGAATAAAAGTTAAATTAGTTTGAAAACGCAACGTGGATTCAGCGTTGATTTCAGACTGAATTCAGTGCTGGATTTCAGGGTTCAATCAGGGTTGAAAATTATAAAAAAAATCGCCGAGACCTGAGCTCGAACCCAACACCTTTTGAATAGTAGACGAATGATTTGACCACTTAGCCATTTCGACACTTGCATTTATATCTCATAATGTAACATAAATAGAATCCTATACAGAATTACCGAAAACTAACCTACATTATCTATCATGATTTTTATAATACTGGACTGGACCTCTCTGTGCACTCGGGGAGGAACTTAGCTTCGAGACTATTTGCCACTTAAGTGGCAAGTTAATTAACGATTAACCATCATGAATATTTTTTCCAGGGTTTAAAAGTGTTGTCTTCTTGTGAGGGATCTCAGGTAAAATCTCAGATGAGGTTTCAAGTAAAAAATAAAAGGTAAAATCTCAGAAAATAAATCTTAGGTCAGACTTTATGCTCAAGTTTTTTTCCTTAGTTATTCGCAAGATATACTTAGTAATAGAAGCAAACAATGATTGACTTTCACATCAGGTGATTCTACTTATTATAACTATTCCCTGTTTAAAATAAATACATATTTTTTGTACGTATCTTTAGTACGTACTAAACTCATGTAATTTGTAAAAGAGTTATTTTAATTGATATAATCAAAAAGTACTTATTATATACTTACCAAAGTATGTGTCGCTAATAATATAATTCACGATATTAATTGGTAAACCATCTTTCTTCAAGAATTCTGAAGATTAATCTGCTGAATAATGTTATATCAAACATTAAGTCTGCAGACATCCATCGGCTAAGCAGATTACCATTATCAACGTTGTTGTACAACCTGCTAGTTGATGAAACAAGTGTCAAACCTGCGTAGTGAAACAAATGACATGTTGTTGCAATGTTACTGATCAGCGATTGACTGATTACTGGCACAAGCTGGAATTTTAGCGCCTCTTCTAAATCAGTGTAAAACATGTCCACTGCACTAGTGGACATTCTTGACATTTCCGTAAAAGACTTTGTCAAATTCAGGGTATTTTGGGCTGAAAATTGCTTTCCAGTCAAAGCCAACATTCTCCGAGTAATATGGTTGCTGAATTGAGATTAATTGTTTTTAACAGATAGTCTTACCCTCATACAAGCTACCGCTAGTACGAGGGCGGGCGAACCGAGTGATTCGGTTAGTTTAGCCTGTTCTTTACAAAAAAGTTTTTCCATAATCACTTTAAAATTTAGCACTAATTAAAATCAAATAAGGATAAAAATCAACTACGCGTGGCGACTTGGCGAACCGTTATATCTGAAATGGAGGCACTTCGATGTCGCGATCGTGCCTTATGTGTGCATGTGTGGACCGAAAGCCACACAACACGTGTCACGATGCAGCGTGCTAAGGGCTATCACACGTAAAAAGGAATAGTGAGAAACGGCGTCGTTTAAGGGCTATCACACGTAAAAAGGAATAGTAAGGAACAGCGTCGATTAACATGGGTTATTATATCTATAGCTATGAGGAACAGCGAGTAACAAGCTTGCTGTACCTTATAGCTATAGATATAGAAACCAGTGTTAAATTCGTCCTGTTCCTCGCTATTCCACCTATTCCTTTTTACATATGATAGCCCTAAATTATTGAGTCGCTCTTAACATTAAATTATTGTATACTATTATGTTGGTCGTAATTCTAAATTAAATATTTAAGTTAAAATTTGTTAAAATACTTACAATTTTATTAAACATTATACAAAAATTAGTATAAAATTATACTTTATTCAACGAATTTGGAAATTCAAAACAATAAAATGTATTAAAATGCAGGAACAAAAACACAAAAAAGCACGAAAAAGCAGCAAATAAATCGATAACATTTTTAAAAATCAGCAAATGTGATAACAACTAATTAAATTATAAAAAATCCTGAAATCTACTAATATCCCTACTGTCAAATTTCAGATCAGAATAAAATCTGAGATAAGGATTCTGCCCTACAAATTAGTAAAAATTTTCAAATAACTATAAATCAGTTTGTTATAATTAAGAGTTATTTTATATGTAGTGGAATCCTCTAAATTGGTTTAAAAATACATGTTTTAAAACATTCAAAGCAGTATTTAAATACGAATACTGCAGGCGCTTACTGTGATAGATCTGGCATCCAGTGTAGGTATGTTAAGTGTAAGCATTGTTACTCTGTGCTGGTTACGGTACAGCTTAAGTAGCGACACACCGAATGCCAGATCAACGATGCTATCTGATCAGACATTAGTTTGCGTCTTTCAGTCTTTCAACTTTAATGATACGTAAAGTACAATTTATAATCATTTTTAAATATTTTACTTATGCCTACTGAAAAATGTTGGTCACAATAAAATCTTGGATGAGATCTCTAACCAAAATCTCACCTGTTATTCTACCCTACAAATTACTAAAATTTCTGTAATAACTATAAATAATTGGTTACGATTTAGAATTACCTTCTATGTAGTAAAATCCCCTTAGTTAGTTTAAAAATACACGTTTTAAAACATTCAAACCAGTATTTAGATACGAATACTGCAGGCGCTTACAGCAATACATCTCGCATCCGGTGTAGGTATGTTAAGTGTAAGCATTGATACTGAAGGAAAGCTAGTGAATTAAAATATATATATATATATATATATATATATATATATATATATATATATATCATATTTAAAAATCATGTTTCGCCTTCAAAAAACATCAAGGGAGCAAAATCAAATTTTTATTGATTTCGATTACTTTTTTCACAATTTTATTTTGGCTCTCATTTGAAAGCTATCATACTTAGAGAGCTGAAATTTTGCAACTTAATTTGTGTTGGCATGTTGTAACAATATATTGAGTTGAATTCATTCAGGCTGATATAAATTCAACTTTAATGTATAGACCCACCTGTATTTTTTGACGCCGAACCAAGACTGTTTAGTAAAAACCGATATGGCAGTCTGTTTCTAAATAATTGAACAAGTCTTAATGCGAAAGAACAGACATCCTCTTTTAATATCATGGATTTACCATGATTATGAGAGATTTGGTAGTTGAGAGTAACTGGCTCGCATAGTAATGAGATTGAAATACCTGTGCAAACCTCATCATTGGTGATTTTGAGCATCGATTGCACTCTTTACACAGTAATTGTACTTGAACAACACAAAGTCAGTCAGTACAGCGTGCTTGTACATATACTGTCATATATGACAGTATACATGTGTATTGTTAGGTTTTCACTCTTAATGGGCACTTTGAAAATCATATTTTCGCTTTGAAATCATTCTAGATGAATTAATAGGCTAAATATTCATCATTCAACATTGACTAAAACTGTGAAAACTGTAGTTATGTCTGCTATGCTATTCCGCTGTATAACATAGCAGACAGCCTCTATAATACGTGTCATATACTTCTAGTATGCCTGTGCCTAGCCTGAACCGTATGCGCATGCGCAAAAAATTAAGAGAACTTCTGCTTCTCGGGTTTCAGCGTAGAAACTACGCATTTCTCGACGGATTCTGGATTTCATTTCTACCAAGTCGCTAGGGAACGGGCCAGAACTTATCGGCTATTTGCTACCAGGGAGGGTAAAGATAAGAAATTCAACATTTATAAACTGAGATTTTGAAATGAAAAAATTTATAAAACAAAAATGTTGAATTAAAATATTTTGGAAATTTGGGAAAGGTGATGTTTATAGTTAAAATATTGCAAAAGCGATATTTTTAGGAATTTCCAAATATAGGTTTTCAAAATTATACCTTTCCAATATTCTGGGACTTAAAATTTTACCTTTTGTTATAATTTGATTCGTAATTTTTGCCTTTTAAATATTGATTTTTTAAAATTTTTACCCTTACTCGATTTTAATACCTAGACATAGTCTGCTGTAGTTAATAATTTTTGTTGGTACATTTGTTGTATACTTATAGTGCATCGTATCATAGACCCCGTTTCGCCATTCATAATAATAATAGGTGTCGAATGATTATGTATCAGTAAAGAATGAGTAACCTAAATTAGGGGCCAATTCTAATCAGCTTTTATAGTGTAAAATACACGAAGAGATTTAGTTATTGTAACAACCTAAAAAACTGGACAAGTAAAAATTTTATCAGTGATTTTCGTCTTAGATATAAAATATATCATTTTTATTAAGACTAAATATATTTAATAATAAAAAACAATAACGGATGTTTAAAAAAAATATATTAAAAATGGAATATATATATATTGTGACGGCGGAGTGCACGTCAAATGTCTAACGGCTAATCATGTACTAATTGTAATAAGATTATTGTTTCAGTAAGCTGTCAACGAGCGCCGAAACGAGCGAGAACAAGAGACGTGGCAAGATAGAGACAGAGAGAGTGAGAGCATAGGTAGCGCGGTTGCCGCCTGGCCGCACAACATTGCCGAGAGATGACAACGATGTGCCGACGGCCGGGAAAGCTGCGACTAGAGTTAGTCTCGCTACGCTATCCACACGAGTAGCTCGCGCTGCTACTATACGCGTGTTTGTTGTGGTTCCTGCGAGCATCTCGAGAGCGAACGATATTCGTCCGTGCGTTACTGACGAGCCGCTGCGACGCCCGTCCGAACTGCTGCATCTCCACGTCCGAGACTGGGCCACGTCCGGTACGTTAAGTACTACTGCCACTACTGAGTTGTAAGTACCTGCACTCTCACTCTCTCACGTCAACGGGGTAATATCTCTCGTCTCTCTTTATCGTTCGTCGAAGTGTGCGGCGTTTGCACCTCTGTGTATAGTATAATTGAATATACATTTCCTTATCTAAACTTCTCGTGTGTTATTTCCTACGACCCGACCTACGCCGCCTCCGCGAGCCCGTGTAAAAAAAACACGTGCATGATCTGAGTCGGCCGAGCCGTGCCTTCAGCACGCCCGACGTTAATTTACAATAAACAGGGCCCTTCTGGCCCTGGTTATAACACGGCAGAAAGGTATTAACTGAGTGTTATAATATATATATATATATACGCTTACGGGAGCTTATGGTTACCATTTCATGAGATACGCAGGCTTATGGCTACCGGTAGCCATTAGAAAAGTTGAAATCGAACTATAGCTACTAATGGCTACCAGCCTAGTGACAGTTAACATCCACAATATCTGCATATATACTGCATATTACTCGACCTACCATATAAATTAATTGTTTTTGTATTTGTTTAATTTTCTAAACTTTTTATTCAAATTTCAATGAAAATAGTGCAGATTTCGAATGTTCTTATTTAATAATCGTACTTGCCACCACATGTCACATAAGTAAGGTGTAATTTTAAAAGCTCGCTTCAGCGCTCTCCGCAGGGGATTAAAAGTGCAAATAACTATGAGCAAAATTAAATTCACCAGTTTTGAAGATACCCACTTTGCCCAATTTAAAATTTTCAACAAAAGGTTAAAAAACTAAATCAAAGAATTCAAATAATTCATTTTTTTTAATTAATTACGTATTATACCTTGTGGGCAAGGTGACTCGAACAAAAGGAATAAAACGTCAAACACGGGATTACAACGACATGGTATAATTTTGATATTAGCATCAAAGTGTTGAATCATTAAAATCCGCAATTTTATTAGGGTCATACACCATATAATACACTTCTTAACACGACGGAGTGAAGATTTTAGCTTCATGTAAAAGCATAAATCTTAGTTATGATTATTGTAAGATAATTATTAAAAATCAGGCCGCTGATCATAAATACATTATAGCCTGTTTTATCTTAATATCTAACACGGGATTACAACGACATCTTCGTACAAGCATTATTCAAAATTCTAGGACTAGTTATAAATATATATTTTCAATATGCGCGGATCATCAGAATATTAAAAAAAAATAATTCTCAATTTAATCGACGAAACCCATTACTTTGTTTTTAAAGTATTATACGTATTACACGGGATTACAACGATATGGTGTTCTATTGATTTTTTCATATAAGAGTTTAAGTAGTGTGCGATTTCTCTTGGTGCGGAAACGTAAAATACAGTTCGCACAGATTTGCGTGTTAGCGTCATTGAATAGCTTTATGGGATTAAAGCGACATTGTTTAATATGCGCAGTCTATCATAATAGTTTGGAAATATTAATTATCAATAAAAATGATGATTCTTGTAGCTTGTTTTTTCTTAATATCATTGCAACGTTTCACTCGGGATTACTACGACATGGTGTTCTATGTACTTTTGTATATGAGAGTTACAGTATTCATATAGGCGTTCAAGTAGTAAAGTCTGGGATCTCTCTTTAAGTGCGCAAACGTAAAATACAGTTGGCACAGATCGCCTGTATTATCGTAATGTCGAACAGAGGATTACAACGACATTATTGAGCTGGCATCATATGAACAGCTTCAACAGATTTTAGCGCCAATTTTTAATATCTGCGTATTTGTTAATTCATTCAACATAAATTAACAATAAATGGAAAAAACCTGACCTAATTGCGTTAATTACAGATTAAATAACTTAAATTTTTAGAAATCGAGACTGTAACGTGGATTACTGGAGCGAAAAAACCAACAACACCTGAGTCGCTTATACTCCTGCCACTGCTTCTTCTCTAGGCTTCTTCTCCACGGCCTGAAATCACGAATACACCACCACCAAAGAAAACTCTATTGTTCCCTAAATTTCCGTCAACAACACTAATAATCTACCACCTATTCGTAATTGCACCTTAAGATTTCTCGAACCAATAAAATTAAACAATCCTTACCAGAACCTACCAAAGAATACCAATCAAACGTACTTAACCATTTTCACGACAAATGTCGTCCTTAAAATTAAAACTAGGCTAGGATGATGACTAGAATAGTTCAGATGTGATTCCAGAGCAGCTTGGAGCAGAATAGGCTAATTGAAAGTGAAAGGTTTTTCTCCAGTAATTCGCCGTGGTATCATCCCTTCAAAGGACCTCCTTCCTGAAAATCGATTACTATCGATGCGCCATGACTAATCCTGCGCATGAGCTTCAAATTCGCATTCCTTCCTAGTAACTCCGCCAAAATATCAATAACTACAGATGCAGAGACATATGTTAACTTAATATTATAATATCAATGGAGGGAAAGAAATGAAAAGTTAATGAAAACAGTCGGTACAGTCTGAAGAGAATCTAGCGGTATTTGCGAAACTGAAATCAACTACTGACCATGATGGATACTGATTAGATGGAATTTTGAAGAAAATTCAGGATACAATGTAAAGAGAGATTGAATATTCTTTTTGTGTTAGTGGAGTGCTGGATGCATAGAAAGTATGTATACGAGCAAAAAGGGAACATTAGCTATGATTTTTACAATTAAAATATTTAAATCCAAATTCAAAGGTATGTTATTACAGTAATCAGGGAAGACAAAGCATTTAAATGACATCAGAATCTAAAAGAACCGAGGAAACGATTGCCACGATGGGCTTTGAAATAAAGCCATGTCATGCCAAAATCATGTACAGGGGGATATCTTTCATTAGATTCTGGATGTATTATTAAGAAGATTTAAGGAGGTTGAGCTGAGAGGGTAGAGAAAAACATGTAAGGGCTATCTTTGAAGGATGAAAGGTTTTACGCAGTTTCCCAATAAATTTTGGAATTGAAAATTAAAAAATGTTGGTAGCAGAGGAGAGGTACAATCTGATAGACAGAGAATAGAACATGGGAAAATGGTGGAATCGATCTTAACCATCAAACATTAAAAACTTTGACCGCTATTTCTGTAATTTACGGCTAATGAAACTAGATTCAGTATTTATAGGAATACATAGCAGAAGATTTAGATTAGAGGAAAAAATTTTAAAGATTTATATTAAAGAAAAAAATTTTAGTAGAATTTATGGTGGAGGAGCGACGATTGCTCCCCTGGTCTGACAGTGCACACCCGCTGCGGTAATACCACCACTGGCTCGCGAATAAACACTTCGCCGCACGGGTAGAGAACAGTTGTTAAGTAAATACCATGGTAAGCGCACCAAGAGATGGCAAAACATCCACGCGAAGGAGAGTATGCCCGCGACACTGCGAGACAGTACATGTCGAAAGAGAGCAAACGAGAGCAAAGGAGAGCGCACAAGAGAGAGATAGAGAGAGACCGAGCCGAGAAGAAAGACTCGCGCCACAGTGAGAGAGAGAGAGAGAGAGAGAGAGAGAGAGAGAGAGAGAGAGAGAGTACGTGTAAGGCCCTGCGTGGTTATATTGTTTGGGAAAATATAAGAGCGTATTGTTATAAATAAAATGTCTCCTTTTTACTCTCTCCGTTCTCCCATACTTAAGCATCCGCAGTAAACCTGCAAATAAAAGTAATAAATCCTAGCATAATAAAGGCGCAATGAGTTGTGTACGCGCTGCTTGGAGGTGGCCTGTCGCAACGCACTCATTCTAAAATCAACACTTTCGCACTTATATCGAAATTCAATATTTTAACCCCTCTACTTTTTAAGAGCTGAATTTGCGCTCTGAAAATAGTAGACTTTTGTGAACTTTTTTTAATGTTTGGTTATTAATTTACTCACCCAAAGTCGACTCTTCACCAGTTAGATCACTAGCATCGTGAAGCGATTGATCTAGAATTTAATAATTGTACTGTTATTGAATATTTAACTTAAGTACGAGAGATTATAAACTCCGAAAAATGTAATACTACTTGCAATTTACTTTAAACTACATGCATTATTAATGTTTAATAACTATTTAGAATATTTAAATAACTTTTATTGCTAGTATACAAAAATAATACTACTATCTTTACAAAAGTTTAGGAACAGTTGCAGTGCACAAATATTGAACTATAGTCAATGGTTACTTTCTGTTTTTCGATAATTGTCTATATTATAAATCGTGCATTGCGCGTTGTATGGAATTTTTTGTACATACTTCTAAATGAATTATATGATCAAACAAAAAATTAAATTATTGTTAATTTTTTTAATTTGAGAATGATTATAAAATGGAATTGTATTTAGTAGTGAACAATCATTAACGCTAATCTAAACGGAGTTACGACAAAAATTTATATTAATAATTAAATAATACCTGTGTCGTCAAGTATTTTCTGACGCCTATCATCTGATGTCTCTGTAGCAGCTTCCAAAAATTTGAGAAATAATGGCACATCACGCTCATTTATATCTTTTCTGTAATGGGTTTTGTGGACGTCAAAATGATGTCCCGTCATCCTTGCTAAATCCAATACTTCACCATCGTTGAGGTTTAGCCTAATGCAAGAGGTCGCTAGTTGCTTTCGCAACTTAGTTGCTCGCAGTAAATCCGGCCTCGTCGCTCCACATGCTTTTGAATATCTAAACAATAACTTGTACGCATTCGGATGCCGAATCGGCGTAACTGGCGTTCTCGGCAAAGCAAACAAATAATTGTTTCTGACGCTGATTTGTGCATTAGGGTGAGAACGTAATTCTATTACTTTATCGAGACATATCTTAAGATCAGGAGGGATGAGAAGCTTTATGTCCACTCCAAGTTTCCCTCTTGCATTGAGGACGTAATATGCTCTGGCCTTTTCTTTTAGATCATCGTTTAGCTGCAGACGAGTTTCTTCAATATTTTCTATTGATTTGAGACATTTGTAATCTTCTAAAGTGATTCGTTCCACGTCCCCAGGACGTCGTCGATTTTTTAGTTGTAATGACACCACACAAACTTTAATAAATTCGCAATATCGTTGTGTATCAAAATTCTCGTTCAAAATTTTATACAATTCCACTATCATTCTTTGTAAGTAATCATAGAGCAATTTTATATCCTCAGGAGGTGGAATTTCAGTAGCTTTGTGTCGTCTCCGTATTCCTGCCGTTTCTGCAGCAACACGTGCTAGATTTCGTTTGAACCGCTTGTCAAATGCTTTTAAGAATTTCGATATGTCTCTTGATGTGCAAGCTGCTTTTTTAAAACTTTCAATAATCATGACTTCGTAAGTTTTTAGAAGCTCTCTTGTTATCGTCGCCATATTCAACGCTACCGTTGAATATTTCAATTTATCTTGCCCAATAGGCTCATTCGGGTTTGTCATTTTTTCGATTGCTTCGACAAAATTTTTGGCATTACTAGGTATGATCGCATCTGTCAGTTGATCGACATTTAGTAATACTTTAAGACGGCCTAACCTTCTCAATTGAGTCGTAATGTTTCCCTTATGTTTATCTTCGCGAAGATGTGAACAAATTTCGTTGCCATACTCTATAATCAAATGATTGTATCTTCTATAAATTTTATCTTGTCGAATGTAGGGTAAAATTCTTTGACGTAGGAGATCACTAGCATTCGCATGGCAAGCAGGTAACATACGGCGTCCTAGTGATTTTAAATTATGGCAATTATTGTCATTTATGCCTGTGCATAATTGAAAGTGTTTGATGTAGGTGCTATTGAGATACATTCCTTTACAGGATACACAAGGTGTATAACCGTCTGCCGTTTTTTTATTGATTTTATTCGGAGCCTTTACAATACGTAATCGACCCGTATTGAGCGTATTATCCGTATTAAAAAGAAAATCTCCTTCATGTAGTAGATTTCTCATGGGAGAACGGGATCCCTTCTTTGAAATTGTGAGATTTTTCATTGTTTGAACATCTTTTGTCTCTGTGGGCTCGTATCATATGTCTTTTAAGATTGACTTGATCCTCCATGCAATATTTACATAAGTGTAGCTTTCTTTTTCTCTTTTGCTTCCCGCCAGGTATAATTTTTCTTTTTCGTACAAGCCTAATTTTTAGTTTAGTGAAATCAGGTGCGTTTATACCTAGAAGATTTCTCGAAACCTGTACATCGATGTTGGAAGCATTCAAATTACTACTTTCTGCACTGTTTTTTTTCTTTCATAGAATTTTCTAATGGAAGTGACATTTCTGGTTCACATAATTGATCGGGTACGTAATCAGTATCGTCTTTTCTACTTTCTAGAAAAAGTTTATTATTTTTATTATTTCTGAATCAAAAAAATATTAAATAGTAAACACATAGACTTACTATTTACATAATGTAATGACAATAATAGTATATTGTGTGCTAAGGGCGTAAAGTAGGCTTTTTTAGACCGTGTGTGGAGTTTTCAGTACGAGTCGAGGCGTGCTAGCACGAGTCGAAGACGAGTACTATAACCATACGAGGAAAAAAATCCCATGTATCCCTTGGTGCACACCATATTTTTGTAATGCACGAACGTATTTTCGCGATTTTTCGTGCGCGTTAAAAGGAGCTGACGTGATTGTTTTTTTGACACGGCAGCCACGCGTGCTTAACGACGAATTATTATAAATTTAATAAATAAATAATGTTAATACATTGAAATCAAGACATTTTAAAAAGCGAAACTTTTTTGTCCTAACTTTTCTGACCCGCCGGTCAGAAAAGAGTCACTTTAGTCCCGATTAATAGGTACGAAAAACGCGAAAATCGTTTGTGTGTTACAAAATAACATTTCATACTCGTTAAACTAAATCATTTAATTATGTAATCATCAACTTAGTTTTTCTCAAAATAAAATCATTATTCAATAAACGACTATTTATACAACTCTTAAAACCTTTACTAACTAGCTTCTGACGATTCATCTAGTTTAGAACTACTATGTATGTTTGAACTGTTCTGATCAAAACCTAGGTGTAATCCTGAAATTAAAATGAGGAGGTTATTTTTTAAAATATAGTTGTTTGTATTCGATAAAGAATAAGTAATAAGTAGAGATGTCGCAAGCAGATTGAGTCGAACATTTTTTACAAACAAAATGATTTTTTAATGAAATTAATATTTAAAAATCAATGTTTTGTAGTAATAAATCAAACTGTAATATTATATAGCTAACTATCCTACTCTAAAAAAGATATTGTAATCAGTCTATTTATTTTGTGATTGGTCGTTTGGATGGCCAATCAGAGCAGACCTAAAGCCAGTATTTCTGTTAGAAGTTTTTAGATGGCACGCCGAGCGTCAATGTGATTGGCGGTTCGTTTTTGCGCGCGATTTCTATGTATGAATTCTTAACCTCAAAAAGTGAAAATTGATAAAGTATGACGTGATAAATAAAAACGCGCGAAGCGCGTCTACAGTCGCCCGTAGAAAATAAATCAATAAACAGAGATTTCGAATGACATTAAAACTATCTGTAAAAATAAACAAAATATATTCACCTGACAAATTAAGTATTGAATTATGTGAAGAATTTACATTGCAAACAACTTTATCTTTAGGAAAATCAGAAATATAGTCGTTATCTTCTTCATCAGTACTATTAACACAACTATCAGCGTCAGAGTTATTGGAACTATCACTCTCGTTGTCATCCAGAAGCTCAAAATCAAACCTTTTGTTGATTTACTCGTAGAGTGAACATAATTTTCCTAATAATATAGGTTTTAATAAAACTAAGTATGTATCAACATAAGTCAATTTTAGAATTATTGTGATTACCTTTTGCAGAATTGTCAATAAGCTTATTCGTTAATTCATTTTTTGCAAATGAGAAAACCTCAACAGTGGTATCATTCTCTTCATATGAATTGCAAAGTTCCAACTTGTAATCTAAAGCTTTCTCGCTTAAAAATTCTGGAGAAAGTGTAAGTTCTGTGTTTTCTTTGATATCTTTTGAAGCAAATAATACAATGTGTGGTATATTGTTTAGAGCAACCACATACGGTTTTAAATTTTTACATGGTGAAGTTTTTATCATGTTGCTGAAGGTCACAGTAGAATGAGTAGCGTCGATACTAAGAAAAAATGAATATTTTAAATAAAAGATCATCAACATAAATTTATTATGTATTCGCCATTCAGAAGAAATGTTGTATTTATTGTAGACAGCTAATTTAGATGTATATTAGAACAAAAGCAATCGAGCTGGAATTGATTATACATACAAGTAAGTACAAATGTACATAAAAATGTGTAAAATTTTACCAGTAAAATAGAAAAGCTTTGGATGATACGAAGTGCTCTTATATCGATTTGTAACTTCATAATGACTAATCAAATCTCCATGATACTCTATTACAAAAATGCCTTCTTGAAAATATTTGACGCTAGTACAATTCCTCGTTCCTTCATACTTATTAGCTGAGATAAAATTATAAAAATAAAAAAGTAATATAATAAACATTAATGTTTAACATATTACTTTTTTATAACATACATATATAAATAACATAAAAAAGTGATAACATCGTATTCGGAAGATTGTTCATTATCCGTTGCGCCTTCATCAGCCGTTGCGCCTTCATCAGCTGTTGCGCTTTCATCAGCCGTTGCGCCTTCATCAGACATCATGTCGTTATTAGACATCGCTTCTTCATTTGACTTGAACATGCACTGGTCTTTGTCTCTTTAATCTCTAGTACTAATTTCTAATATACACGTTTCTGGAATTGTATATAAAGTATAAATTAATACGATAATTGCATAACAAATCGAACAGAAAGTATGTATTCTTTATTTAAACAAGAAAATGTATAAACTTACGTATTGAAAATCTACTTAAAAATATAAGATTTATTTATCAAAAACATAATATCCAAATCTAAATTAGCTTACATAAGTTAATCGTTATAAAATGAAAGAAAGCTCACAGAGAGTTCATACTCTTGGGATCAGAACTTAATTGATCCCAACAATTCTGTGTTTGTTATATTATGAATAAAATAATATTGTAATATTACTATAATATTCTACCCTATTGAAAAACCTCAGATGAAAATCAGATGTGCTTTTGGCGTGATTTTCAGATAAGAGTCAAGTGAGTCTCGTTTAAATCCTACCTGATTCTCATATTCCCATCTGATTCTCATCTCATTCTTATCTGAGGTTTTTCAATAAGGTATAACTTATATTATTTAATATACTATAATTTACTTTATTCGATTCATCATATTTCTTTTTAGATCTGTAATTTTGTTTCAATCGAAATTATTATGATACATACTATTATTGACATGCACTGTAATATAGAATAAATCAAACTCGGCTAACCGTTTACTTTTGTTGAAAGTTAATATATTTGAGACATGAGATTTTTTTTATCAAACTTATTAGAAGTATCTGAAATATAGTCTAGAAATAAAATGTATGTCTTATAAACAGTTTCAATTACAAACAAAACACAGTTAATGAACTCGACGTTGACAATTGTTGAATCATAATTGATTTTATGTAATCGAACTATATAAAAAATGTAGTTCGATTGATGAAAAAAAAAATAACATTAATTGAAGTTTCTCATTAAGTTATTTTTTATATATTGCAACTGCAGAAAATTCTAAAATTTTTAGTTTGCGGGCTCTGCCTCAATCAGTTAGGTCAGTAACGTAAGCTCGCGGCGCGTGATTATGGTTATCAGCTGATGATCAGCTGATTATCAGTTGATTGTCATCTGATTTTTTTTAGTATGGTAATACATCACATCGCACAAATTTAAATAATAAGTATTGTTTTAATGTTATAATGCAATTACTTTTGATTTTAAAATAAAGTTATTTTTAAATATATATATATATATATATATATATATATATATATATATATATATAAATTTGTGATTCTTAGCTAGTATTATATTAATACGAATGTCTGCAGGATTGACTATAATATTTATTATTTAACTCCGAAATAAGTAAGGTTATGTTAGCTATCTGCGAAACAAACGCATTATGAGCTTGCCAACTGTGGAAATCAGTACAATCTGCGTAATTTCTCGGGAGTTTTAGTCAATTTTTGTGTAAGCTGCTTTAAAATGACGGAAAAGTTGAATCTTTTTATTTTTTCTCCGTGCATAACTGAAAAAGAAAGTTTATACATTTTGGGTCGTGGATTTGGTTCAAACCATAGATTATTATTCCAAAAACCCAAGGACGTATACAGGGTTTTTCCCCATTGTCCAATTTAATTTAAATGAACCATCAATATGCTTTTATCATCTATGTATACGATACATTATATATGCAGTTGTTCTCTATATACATTAGGGTGTCCCAAAAAACACGAACTTTCGAGTAGCAAAAATCTTGATATAGTCTTATATTCCGGCATAGCTAAAAGTTAGCGTGCATTTTTTCCAGAATTTTTAAATTATTTTTAGGCGGCACTCAATCTGCTCAAAAGTTGATGAAAGTTTGTGCACTTGAGCCCTCAGCTAAGCAAGTGTTTTGAGGTGACGACGATAATCACCTTCAGCTAATCCGACCTTTCGGATGCGTTTTCGACTCTACCCTATAAAAAATGTATGGCCAGTCACTCCTTTTCCAAACTTTACCCTAGTCGACAAGATAAACTTAGATTTTTAGTTTTCGTATTTCATTTATTTTAAACTAAATAACAAAAATATTTTTACTCTTACTATTATAGTTTTTATGATATTTTTTATTTAACTAATATTTGTCAAAAATATATAGAAAAATTCATAGCTGAAAATCCCATAGAAATACCAGAAAGCATGATCGTGAAAATTTTGACCTTAGTGACCGCCCCGACCCAAGCCCTAAAGTTTTTGCCTACGGATCCATTTCAGCTCTTTATTACCCCGAGAAAAGTGCTAGCTCGAAATGTCGGTCAAACGAAAATATTTTTGGAATGAAAAAAAAGCCTATAAAATATTCCTAGGTGAACGACGCCTTGGTCAATTGTTGACAAAGAGTTAAACTTCAATAAACTGAAAATCTTAGTTCCGTAACTTAATATTTGCAAGCTGTATGAGGCTCTAAATATAGCAAAAATGGCTGTTTTTATCGTTGAATATCTCAGCTTTGAACAAGCCTATTTTAATGAAATTCAGTTCTATAATATTCTGAATTGATAGGCAACACGTACACAAAAAATAATTGACCTCACTACATTACATCATGCTTTAAATAAATTGGAAGCATCAGACCGTTTTTTGTATAGGTTTTACATTTAAAATCTTTGTGAGGCTTGAGCGGTGCGAAAAAATAATTTAAAAATTCTGAAAAAAATGCAGGCTAACTTTTTGCTATGCCGGAATATGAAACTGCATCAAGATTTTTGCTACTTGAAAGTTCTTTTTTTTTGGGACACCCTAATATCTACTATTATATTAAAGTGCTTAATGTCCCTGTGTGCCGTGAAGCCTTTCACATCTTTTCTCAATAACTTAACATCTAGGATATAATTTTGGGCCTTAACATTTTTGGGTCTTAAAATTTTTGGGCATTAAAATTTTTGGGCCTCAAATATTTTTGGGCCTTAGCAGTTTTAGATTTTTTAATTTTTAACCTTACAATTTTTGGGCCTTAATAATTTCGGGTTATTTAAATATTCCTGTGTGCCGTGAAGCCATTCATATCTTTTCTCAATAACTGACATATGTATATTTATTTGTATACTTCTTTTCTCATTTAAATTCTTTAAAGTCCTATAAACTGTGTAACAACATAGACTTAAGCGTAACAATCTCAGACCCGTTTCAACGATCGCCGAAACGAACAGCGCCCCTCCACTGAAACCCATAGTCGACAGACACAACAAGTTTGTAGCACAAAAAGATCAAATGAAAAACTATATACAAGACCAAAGCTAATATGACAATACAAAGCAAAATAAAAAACGAAGATTTATACATATTGGTACGAATTCGCAGATTGCATTTGTGAATATTACACATAAACTTATAGGAATATTATGGTACAAAATGTTTATGATTTACTTATCATACTATGTCGAAAGATTCGAGCAGACTGATCAATGAAACAACTAACGTATATATATATATATATTGCTGCGAAAATATCGGGGCGATGAAATAAGTACAATAGATTATCGGTAAATGCGATCGTTTATTAATCGTAATTCACAATGTATGGTTTAGTTTTTTTAGATATAGATTAGCAACATGTTAAGCCTCTCATATCTTTTTCGTGCAAATAATATAATAGTGCATATAATCTATAATAAGGGCCAGTACTGGTATTACCGTCAAGATGATAACACGAAAACTCTAGCTGTGAGCTCTAACATTTTTGTTTTTCAATAATTTAATATAAATAAAATTTTTTTCGTGTTAAAAAATACAAATTTTTGAACTCTCAGCCAGAGTTTTCGTGTTATCATTCTGATGGTAACACCAGTACTGGCCCTCATTATGCGAGATTTATAAATTTTACTTATTTTAAATAATTTATAATAAATATATTAAAGATTACAAATTTTGAATGATTATCACCTGATTATTACCTGATTATCATTAACATTTTATTTCATATAAACGTATATTTATAACTATCAGGTTTAATAAAATATTGAGCTGAAATCACCTGATAATCAGCTGACCTTTTGGCATGATTATCAACTGATTATCAGCTAATAATTAGCTGATTATCAGTTAATTCTCATCTGATTTTTTTCAGTAGGGACCACTTTTACTTTAACTTGCGAATATTCAAAACGGGATCAATTACCATATTATGACGCATTTTTCAAAATTACAACTATATTAGATTTATTTATTTATTAGTTCTTACTATAAAATTTGATTGTAAATTCATATAAAAATTTGAGTTAATAATATTAAAATTTTTAATGTTAATTAAATGTAATTATAAGATCTAATTTAAATGTATAAGTTCCCTGCTAAAAATGACTAATTAAAAACGATAATTGGTTTTAATATGGAATTGTGATCCGGAATTGTCGAATTCAAACCGATTAATACGATTTATAAACCAATTATAAAAGTTAATCGGTTTTAATCCGATTGAATCCGTCAGATTTTGATCAGAGAATGCTTCAACTAAATCGATTAAATACAATTAAAACCGATAAATTTTTATAATCGGTTTGAATTGTATTAATCGGTTTTAATTCCATAATTCCGGATCACAATTCCGTATTAAACCCAATTAAGGTTTTAATCGTTTTTAATTGGTCATTTTTGGCAGGATTAAAAAATGTTAAATAAAAATGATATTAATATATTATTATAAGTCATTATTCCTGGGATGCGTGGTAGCATAGCCGGGTAAATTGAGTACGTTATTATAATAATAATAATATTTATTATTTTATTATAATGGTTTAATGTTGTAACTATTGAATATATATAAGTGTATTTCTATTTTATTTTAAATATATCGTTTTTAAAAATATTATTTATTTTTTTACATTATTAAATATAATTATTTTTAATTATAATGATATAATTTATACTTTGGATTAAAAATATTAATAGAATTTTCAATTGTTCTGTTTTTTTAGATTGTTAAACAAAATATTATGTAATAATATTAATTGAATTTATGTTTTAAGATATAAGTTTCAATGAATTATTATTAACTTTAGATACATTGATAAAATTTTATTTGTATATAATTCTAATCTCTTATTTATATTAGAATAGCGTGTTTATTTATTTAGATCAGCGTGCTTTGAACTTGATAACTTAGATTTTATCTGGTAATAATTTAATCATTTTTTTTAATACTTAGAAAAAAATTGAATTCATTATTCCTTAGAATCATATTTATAAAAAAATATACATCTTTCACCTTTCGAAAATTTACAACATTATAAAATATATTCCAAAGAATTTAAGTATAAAGTTTAAAATATATATAATTAATTAAATTAAATGATAACGCTAAATGTAAAATTTCTTTTTGAAAATATCATTAATTCCATATTAATACTACATTCAAACTTATATATTTTATATAACATCTTAGTACATATTTTATAATAATTGCATGAAGAGTTTCACAAGTTTGTGAAGTTTTGTTATCATAAAATTTAAACTGTTTTTTTTTAATGTAATTATTTTTATACTGACACTAAATCTAGATTTTATACTTTATTCTTGACACCTTGTTATATGTTTTACAATATTCAAGAGATTTGTCAAGTTTTTAGAAAGTAAAAAATTTACTTTCTTCTAAAGCATAGATGTTGATTCCTTATTAACTCCTTAAAATAAATTCTCCTTTTTATGAATCATGATTAATCTTAACGAATATAATAAAACGTACATTAAGGAGTCATGTATTCTTTGGATAAGTATGTGGCATATCGTAGCCATGTGTCCCTGTTAACAGGTGATGGTAAGTGGGCATAATATGTCAAAAAAATTATGACATTTCAAGAATGGCAACCTAACCTTGCACACATTTATGTATTTGTATAAACATGACCACATTCACACTGACATATATAGTTTTTTAGATATTAGAAAACATCAGGTGGAATCTGTGTGTTCAAGATTACGAATGATGGAGTTTAAATATCTTGATCTTGATAGATAATCTTCAACTTAGTGTTTGAGTCAGTCGCAGGCAATATCCATCATTTTAGTATCTTATATGCAGTGTATTCATGTAAGTTTGTGATGTAGATGTTTATTTTATTATGTATAAACAGGCAAACGTAACAATTTTTACTTGACTGCGTCTTTGCTAGCTAATCCATACTGAATGTTATGGCTCTGATTGTGAGTGCGAAATTTACAGATGGGTGTTTACATGAGAATTTAAACTACAGCACTTGAGTTAAAGACATGTGGATATATTGTTTTAACAAATTGAAACAAATCACCATGCAAAATTTTAGCCCTCTAAGTACGGTAGTTTTTAATTGACAGCAAAAAGAAAAATTGAAAAAAATAATCGTACAATTATTAAGAATTTTATTTTGCTCTTAATGAAAAACCATCATACTTAGAGGGCTACAATTTTGCATGGTGATTTATTTCAAGTTGTTAAAACAATATATCCACTTGTTTTTATCTCAAGTGCTGTAGTTATTAAATACAAAAAATTAAATACAAAAAAAAAATAAGAGAAATAAATTAAAAGTACCATCAATTAATAGCATATTAGTAGACGATACAAATTATAAGATCCAATTGACATTTAATTTAAATAATGATAAAATAGGATTTATTGATAATTCTGAATATGATGACAAAACATATACTACAAATTACTTGGGCAAAATTGATCAAGAATGTGAATTTTCTAATGCTAATGCTAAACACTTTCTATTAGAATTACCAGTTGATAAAAAATATAGCAATTGTTGTCATAAATGAAAAGTTATAATAAAAGAAATTGAAATATCCGATTCGTTTGTTACAGTTAACTAATCGCAAATCACAAGAAAGTAAACAATTTATGCGATTAATACGAAATTATAATAATGCTTTAGCTTTTGCCAGTTTCGGGGCTAAACTAGATATTGTTCCTGGACATTGCCCTCAAGTTTTTCGCATTTGTGGTCAAACTTATCATAATGCTTATTCATTAAACCCAGAAACAAATGAAAATAGAAAATTTAGACAATTATATATAAAAGACAATAAAATAGCTAATGAAATTCGGTTTTCAATTGATACAAAATGCAACATAAAATTATTAAATAAAATTGACAATATTTTGCGTAAAATAAATCCTTATGCTAAAGCATACAAAATGATGCATGAAGTTGAGGAAGAAGAATTAAAACGTGCTCGAAATGCCAATGAATTACCTAGAGAAGTTAAAATGTTCATTACACGGCAAAATTATTCTAATAATAAAACCTTTGAACTTCCGTCATGTAATGAAGTTGCAGTAGTTTTCGCAGGTGAAGAAGGAGAACCTCCATGTGATCGTGATTTTTGTATTTATTCTAAAAATTCAAAACCTGAAAGAATTCCAATTATAAGTAAACATTAGGGTGTATCGAATTTTTTTACGCACTTTGGCAACTTGTAATACAACATATGATACATGGACCATGTGGAAATCAGAATAAAAATTCACCATGTATGGATAAATCAAAATTTATATGTACTAAAAAATTTCCTAAACCGTTTGCTTCATCTACTAATTACAATGTAGACAATTGTTATCCAATATATCGTCGACGTAATGATGGACGAACAATAAAGTACAGATCGAATCGTACTGCTAATAATCAATTTGTAGTCCCATATATTCCTTATTTATTGCTAACATTTAATTGTCATATTAATGTCGAGATATGCAGTACTATAAAATCAATTAAATATTTGTTTAAATATTTATATAAAGGTCCTGATTCCGCTTTAGTAGGTTTTAGAAAAGAGAATAATTTAAATAATGAGTCTGATATTACAGCTAATAATTCAAACGAAATCACTGATGAAATCACAGATGAAATAGAACAATATTTAGCTACGAGGTACGTATGTCTACCCGAAGCAATGTATAGATTATTAGAATTTAAATTATACGATCCATCCCACCTAATTTATCGATTAACGGTCCATTTAGAAAATTAACAATTTGTATATTTTCAACAAGGGTCTGAAACAGAATTAATAGATCGTAATGTAAATACTACATTAATAGCTTGGTTTGAATTAAACAAAATTGATTCTTTAGCACGAGATTTATTATATATTGAAATTCCCAATCATTAGGTGTTTGATAAAAAATTAAAAACTTGGACTCCATGAAAACGAATATTCAAACCCATATTGAGTCGTATGTATTTTGTTCATCCTAAAAAATGTGAATTATTTTACTTACGTATGTTGTTATTACATGTAAAAGGTGCCACATCATTTGAGAATATACGAACTGTAGAAGGTATCATATATTCTTCGTTTTATGAAGTAGCATTAGATTTACATTTAATATCAGCAGATAATGAATGGGATAAATGCTTACAGGAAGCTATAAATTATCAATTTCCCAATGCATTGATTCAATTATACTCTTTTATTTTGATATTTCATCATGCTTGCAATGCTAAAGAACTATATAATAAATATAAAACTTATTTTTATTATCCTAAATTAAATGATGAAATTGCAGAACAAACTTATTTAACGAAAATTAATAATATTTTAATTTCACATTGAATGACTTTACGTGATTATGATTTATCTTTAATTGATGAAACTATTCAAATTTTCAATTACTCTAATGATTGCAAAACTACTCTATTAGCACCTTCATATGATACGAACATTATTCACTCACTTAATAAGAGACAACGTGATATTTTTAACGAGGTTATAAAAGCAATACATTCTAATGAAATATATGAGAAATTAATTTTTGTGGATGGTCCCGGAGGATCAGGAAAAAGTTATTTACACAATATATTAATTTCATATCTTAATTATCATCAAATTTCAGTTATATCTGTAGCTTGGACTGGTATAGCCGCGAATTTGTTACATGGAGACAAAACAGTTCATACAACATTTAAATTACCATTAAATTGATCAGAATTATCAACAAGTAATGTAAGTCCTAATTCAAATTATGGAAAATTTCTAAAAACAATAAAAGTATTAATTTGGGATGAAATATCCATGGCATCAAAATATGCGTTTGATGCTATTGATAAATTATTTAAAGATTTGCATAATTCAGTAGAACCATTTGGAGAAATAGTCGTATTATCAGGAGATTTTCGTCAAATATTACCTGTTGTACGACGTGGAAGTCGAGCTCAAATTCTAGAATCATGTGTTAAAAAGAGTTCAATATGGAATAAATTTAAAATTATGAAATTAATTGATAATATTAGAATCACAAATAATGATCAATCATTTAAATCTTGGTTATTAAACGTAGGCGAACAAAATTGCACACTTAAATTTGAAAAACAAAACCTCGTAACTTTGATATCCAATGATATATTATCTAGAGGAAATTTAATATATGAAATTTTCGGAAATAAGGTTGATCCCAATGATAAAACATTATATCAAAAAGTAATACTAGCACCAACTAATATTGATGTTTGAAAAATTAACGACGAAATAGTAGATCAATTGGAAGGAGAAAGTCATACATATTTAAGTATTGATTCGGTAAACACAGATAAAAATGAAGATATGTTTAATTCAATACCAATAGAATTTGTCCTTATAAATTTACATTAAAAGTTGGTGTGATTGTAATTTTATTAAGAAACTTAAATTTAGATAGTGGTTTATGCAATGGAACTAGATTAATGATACAAGAATTACGATCTTACGTTGTTAAAGCTGAAATTATTACTGGTACCTCTAAAGGTAAAATTATTTTAATACCCCGAATTGATTTAAGTCCTTGGATTGAAGAAATTCCATTTACCATGGTACGAAGACAATTCCCATTTAGATTAGGATTCGCAATGACTATAAATAAATCTCAAGGTCAATCATTCGATAATCTAGGATTATATTTACCGTCTTCAGTTTTTAGTCATGGTCAATTATATGTTGCTTTATCTAGAGTACGTCAAAAAAATAATTTAAAAATATTATTAGCAGAAGATTCAGTAATAACAGAAAATCAAAATGATAAAATTAATTATTTAAATAAATGTTTTAATGATAATCTAAAAATTTATATTAAAAATGTTGTTTATCGTGAAATTTTTGAATTAGACAATTTTTAACTAATATTTTTTAATTAATTTTTAACTTATCTTCTAATATTTTCAATAATTAATATTTAACTTATTTATATATGTTAATACTGAACATTAATTTAATTTTATATACATTAAAATTTTTAATATAGTTATGTTCTGTCCAAACGATAAGCATTAAAGAAATAAAAATAGCAGCAACCAGTTTCATTGCCATTGGTAGCACTTGTATATTATCATTTTTATATAATAAATTAATTAAATAGCAAAATATAATTATTTAATTATGAAAGTTTTATGTTGTAAGCATCAAACAAATAAAATAGCAGCAACCAATTTCATTACCGTTGGTAGAGCTTGTACATTACAGCAATGTACAAACTTTTGAATTTTAAAATAAAATGCCGTTTTTTTAAATTAGTTCATTGTATGGTAACTATTGTAGAACTGTTGATAAGTTACGGTACTCCTTACATACATACACCGAAGTACATACACTACATTGTTTTTAAAATTAGTGAGTTACTGCAGAACGTTAAATAAACAATAGGGCTCGTTTCTTAAAAGTGTTCTAAAAAACTGCGCACAAAATTTACCAAAATTTTATGCATACTTACAGCTAAACTGGCCAAAATAGCGTTTCCGAAATTGGCACTTGCGATGCCTTGGACAGCCCTTGCATTGCAGAATGTGGAACTCATCGCGTCTACGTTATAGGCAACGCCGTTGCCTATAACGTAGACGCGATGAGGTTATATGAGGCGAATTGAATAATAGGACTACCGATACGAATGGATTTTATATTTTAAGACACTTATATAAAAAATTGTATAATAGTCCTCTTTCTCGATAATTTTGACCAGGGGCTAAAACTCCGGCGATGATTTTCGGCAGCATCGGCAGCGACAGCCCGCAAGAAAATTTCGGCTCAGACTTGCATATAAAGAATCGCAGAAGGTATACAACTTCATGTCAGTACAACTTAAGTTTGCCGAAATTTTCTTGCGGGCTGTCGCTGCCGATGCTGCCGAAAATCATCGCCGGAGTTTTAGCCCCTGGTCAAAATTATCGAGAAAGAGGACTATTATACAATTTTTTATATAAGTGTCTTAAAATATAAAATCCATTCGTATCGGTAGTCCTATTATTCAATTCGCCTCATATAACCTCTTAACTTAAAAATTCCTGCATCTGTGTCGATCTTATTTTCTCCTCCCATAGAATCCCTCCAATATTTCTCAAAAATGTAAAAAATAGCTTGATACTTTGTGCTACTTTTTTGTTTTTTAGATGCACGCAGTAAATAGAGATTTGACGAAGCCACAATAAGAAAGACGGAGACAGAGGGAGAAACTAGAAAGAGGCGAAGTAGGATATTGTTGGCAATTCTTACCCACCACATGTATGGAGTTTTTTTGAATCATCAAATACCTAAGCGATCCAGAGTTTCTCTGTGAAAAAAAGCTAAAAGTATAACCTGTAGTTTATCAGTAGTTGCGAAATTACTAATGATCCCGACGCCTTTCAAAGACGTTTGCAAGAATTCGAGACGTCAGCGGAGCCGACGCTCCTTCTGCACACTCGATTAACGATCGCATTGCAACTCGCGGACGTGGCCATGGCGCATCCGTCAAGGGGAATGATCGACACCGCGATAAGTCACATACAGGGAATATTACAGCAAGGACAGTTGATCCCAACCGATAAATTACAATTGCTAAAGGTCGCGAAAGAACACCTCCTGCAAATCCGAGACAAATTAGAATTCTCGGGAATAAATGACAAAGCGTCGCAACAATCTAACCTTAATATGACATATAATAACGGAACGATTCCCGAGTATAAAATATTTAACGAAAACGACCCACTCACGCTCGATATCAAGGAAGAAAAAACAGACAACTGCGTTACAAACCGAAACCCAACTATTCGCGGAAACATGTGTGTCGGGCTAAGCTCCGTCGTGCTAGACACAGTAAATGACATCGATGACAAAAACCCAATCTTTGCCTCAGCTCGACACGACCGAGTAAGCTGGATCGACACGAGAAACGACACAGACGACGCACGTTATACCGAACACCGAGGATTAACCTTTACTGAACAGCTACCCGCCGATAGAAGTCTTAACCGATCGCTGTTAGGCGAATTACCCGATTCTAAAAATCACGTGCTGCCTTCCATAGGTAATTTCTTTGACAAGCTTGACACAGAGCGACAACCTACGCCGCAACCGGGAGACTCCGATTTTATAGAGCAATATGAGCAGTTCAAAAAACGCATGCAGGGCAAAGTACACGAGGATTTAAATTCAAAACCGATTTCTGATCCGATTATCCGACACACGCAAACCGTACAACAGCATAGAGACCGCTCTCGAGACGGAGACTGGATGTTCTCGCTACACCAAGCACTGAACACAACCCTCATTACGACAGAAATCCAGACATGCTCGCACTATTTTGTCGCGCAGTTCGCGACGTGATCCATGAATTCGGCCCGGATTCCGAACGCTGGGTACTCAACTCGTTGGCATCGAAGTTTCGGGGACGTGCTGCTGATGGCTACACTTCGCGCCTGACGCAATACGACACCGTAGAGCGGTTGCTAGCCGAATTAACTACGCAGTACAGCGGCGTTGGCGGAGCGGACAAAGTTTTAGCTGGTCTTAAAGTAATTCGCCAATATGCAGGAGAAAGTGCCGGGCTGCACTACGGACTACGCGTTCAAACATTGCACAACCGATTGTTAAACATCTATGACGCGAGCCGCGACATGCGCACCTGGGAGAGAGCTACTTATAAAAATAACGCCGATAAGGAAGCCCTCGAACAATTTTTATTCAGTCTAAACGGAGAATTACAACACCAAGTTCGTTCAAAAAACTCACTATGTCTCAGAGAAGCTATTACAGAGGCCGTAGCATTCGAACACCGTACTAGCGCGCGCCGCGCATACAGTCAGCAACCGGATCTAATTCGCGAAGACAGCACTAAAATTCCGTCCTGGGCAACCGAGCTTATGAATATCGCAAAGGCAGCATGTGAACCGAAGGCCACGCCAATAGTCAGCGAAGCTGTCAGGTACACTACGGGTATGAGCGTTTGTAACCATTGTCGGCAATAGGGTCACTTAGAGAAAGATTGCAAGGAAAAGAAATGTCGATATTGTAGCATACCGGGCCACAACTACGTTGAATGCTTCTCGTTGGAAAACGCGATAAATAACGGACGTCTCAATAAAGAAAAACTTGAACAGCTAGCGCCAGCACCCGTTGCCGCTGCTCAGCCAGTAGTATATACCCCCTTCCCCATACCCACCCCGGCCCCGATGCCGTACGTCATACCTGCACCGCAAGCTAACAATGCGACGCAGAATAATAGCGCTCCCCAAGAAAATAATGGAAAGCAAAACGGCGCTTATCGAAAGAACAACGTGCGCAGGTATTCAGGGGAACGTAACGGTGGGGATAATAGAATTTATAACAGCAATAATGGGTACAATAATCGAGACGATACTAGTAACTATAACAACAATAATGGATACAATAATCGAGACAATGACAGGAATTATAGCAACAATAATAGGTACAACAATGATAGAGACGACAATCGAAATTATAATCGACGCGATAATGGGGGATACGACAACAGGCGTAATGATCGTGGGTTTGAAAATCGTCGGAACAACCGGAATTTTGATAATCAATAAACAAAAAAATTAAAATGCCATATATGTATGTTTTTTAGGTCGCTGAATCCGAATCCGGGGTCAGTTTGGCTCTATCACGTCAGGATCAAGGTCAGTTCAAGGTCAAACTGAAAAGAAACTCACCGCGTGGAGGTGCCTGGTTACAGGCACAAGCAATCGGTATCCATCTCGTGTTAGCAAAAGGAACAACGGCCTCTTTTTATCGAGATAGAGAAAAATAATTTAGGAAATTTTTCACAAACGATGAAGAGAATTCGTTGGTATATTGTACAGATGTTAGAGGTTTAGTCGATGCATTAAAACCGAATACGTATAAAGACGAGGAATGGAGACTTTTTATTGATTCGTCAAAACGAAGTCTGAAAGCTGTTCTGCTTCATAACGGAAACAGGTTTGCATCTATTCCCATAGCTCACTCGACTAAGCTGAAAGAAACTTATGAAAATTTAGAAATTGTATTGGAAAAAAAACGTACTTGGAACATCAATGGAAAATTTGTGGTGATCTTAAAATTGCAACCATGATCTTAGGACAACAGTCAGGTTTTACTAAAAATCCCTGCTTCTTGTGTTTATGGGATAGTAGAGACAGGGTAAATCACTACGTTAAGAAAGTATGGCCAACTAGAACACATTTTGAACCAGGATCGAGGAACATTATACGTACGCCATTGATTGACCCATCAAACTATCTGCTACCACCACTTCATATCAAACTTGGCCTCATGAAGCAGTTCGTCAAAGCTCTGGATAAAAATGGCGATTGTTTCCAGTATTTAGGAGAAAAGTTTCCCGCAATAAGTGATGCTAAATTAAAAGAAGGTATTTTTGATGGTCCTCAAATTCGTACTCTATTTGAAGACGAAACATTTATTACAAAAATGAACGACACAGAAAAAGCTGCATGGCAAAGTTTCAAAATTGTTCGTGAGAACTTTTTAGGAAATAAAAAGAGTGAGAACTATCAGGAACTAGTTACACAAATGTTGGAGAATTTCAAAAATTTGGGTTGCTTGATGAGTTATAAAATGCATTTGTTACATTCCCATCTTGATTACTTTCCTCTTAATCTAGGAGACGTCAGTGAAGAACAGGGAGAACGATTTCATCAAGATATAAGTGTAATGGAGAATCGATACCAAGGAAGATGGAATGTCAACATGATGGCAGATTTTCGCTGGACGCTGTAGAGAGACATTAAAACAAATAACAAAAAGAGAAAAATAAACCCATTGCATAAGTCATTTGAAGAAAAAAGAGTTCGTTATAAGAGAAAAAAGGAGTAAAGAAAGACATCGACAGTTACTAAACTAGTGGAAAAAAAAAATAAGAAAAAAATATAAACGAAAGCAACTTTGCTCTGTACACAAGGAAGATATTAAGTGATCAATTCTCTTGAATAAGACTTTTTACAATTTTTGGAAAGTTTTATATAACATTTTTATCGGTTTAAACTGTTTCTTCTCAGTTTAACCTTGAACTGGCCTTGACCCTAACGTGATGGGGCCAGACTGACCCCGGATTCGGATTCAGCGACCAAAAAAACATACATATATGGCATTTTAATTTTTTTGAACCGTTTCTTCTTAATTTGACCTCCAACTGACCTTGACCCTGACGTGATGGGGCCAAACTGACACCGGATTCGAATTCAGCGACTCGAAAAACATAAGGATACATGGGTCTGATTTTTTGTAAAGACATCTTTTTTTTATTTTGTGTGCCGGTGTAATCGAAAGTACTCAATAAGATTTGCTACAGCAGGACGTAAACCACCGACCGTAGAACTTATGAGCGAAAAGTTAGAAGGGAGGAAAGCACGTTTCTATGCAGATAGTGGAGCTGATGTCACGTTGATCAAAGCGAGTAACGTCACTAGTCGGACGATAATTGATAAACAATATGTAATTGCCATTAATGGAGTTACGCCGGGCGAATGTTGATGGAATCTTAGGATGGGATGTGCTTTCAAAATACGGTGGAAAGGTTAATGCTGCAGACAGGTGTATAGAATTTGGACAGACGATTATACCATTTATTCAAGACGAATGATTTATTATACGTGCACGTACGAGACAAGTGATTTACGCAAGAGCAAGCGATAGATCAGAGCAAGTAGGATTTGCCCCTTTACAAAATTTAGGAGAAGGGTTATACTTTGGAAATTTTATTGGTATTAACCAAGAAGGCAAAGTACACGCCTTATGCGTTAATACTACAGAATGTGAGATAGAGTTAAATCCACCAGAGGTAACACTGGAAGCCTGCAAAGCCATTAAAGAGGGAGGAGAAGAATTTAATCTAGAAGAAGACGAACCTGCAGATACTGTCAATATGCGGTCAATATTTTCCAATGAAAGCAAGGATAGGGCCGAAAGAATTTTTGAACTTCTTGATCCAGAGACACTTAAGGATTTAACGGAGGAAGAAATAACTCATGTTAAAGAAATCATCCGGGAGAAGCCACATATCTTCGGGCTACCCGGAGAGAAACTTAAAGCAACAATACTAGTGTCGCACAAGATACCTACTATTACAAATGTCCCAGTACGATCGAAAGGATACCGACCAAGTCAGGAAGAGAAAGAGGAGTTAGGGCGTCAGATAAAACAAATGCTGAAGGCCGACATAATCCGACCAACAGATTCACCCTACAGCTCTCCTACATACGTGATACCAAAAAAAGCCGCAGCGGACGGTACGAAAAGATGGCGATTAGTAACAGATTTTAGAAAACTGAACGAAGTAACGGTAGGAAATAGCTACCCGATACCCAATACAGCGGATATTATTGACAGCGTCGCCTCAGCTAGGTACATAACCGTCATAGACTTGAGGACCGGGTTCTACCAGATACCAATGGACCCCGCAGATGCCCACAAAACAGCCTTTACTGTACCATTCGGCCATTACTGTTATCAACGTTTAGGCATGGGACTCAAAGGCGCCCCTTCGACATTTCAGTCCCTGATGGACTTAGCACTTGCAGGCCTACAAGGGACAGAACTATATATCTATTTAGATGATATAATCCTTTTCGCTAGGGATCTTGAAGAGCACGGTAAGAAGTTCCGACGCTTGATGAAGAGACTAAACTACGCCAACTTGACAATCGAGCCTATGAAGTGCCAATTCCTGCAGCGAGAGGCACACTTTTTAGGACATATCGCTGGAGGAGGAAAAGTCCGAGCAGATCCTAAGAAAATAAAAGCAGTAAATAAATTTCCAGTACCAACAAATGCCAAGAAAATCAAACAATTCTTAGGACTCGCAGGTTATTACAGGCGTTTTATCAAAGACTTCGCGAAATCAGCAGCAATTCTATCTAGACTGTTGAGAAAGAACGAGCCCTTCGTGTGGAAAGAAGAACATCAGCAGGCTTTTGACCAACTACGAACGGCATTGTGCGAGGAACCAGTGATGAAGGTGCAGGACTTAACTATGCCCTTTTTAGTAATAACCGACGCATCTGATTACGCCGTAGGGGCCATTTTAAGCCAAGGGCAGTTAGGCAGCGACCAGCCATGCGCTTATGCATCACGAGTCCTTAAGGGACCCGAGCTAAGATATTCCACCTACGACAGGGAACTACTAGCGGTCGTGTTCACGAAAGACCAATTTAGACACTACCTCGCAGGACGCAAATTTACAGTAGTAACAGATCACGAGCCCTTGAAACATTTCTTCACCGCGAAAAAACCTGATCTCAGATTCAACAGGTTAAAGGCAGAGCTTAGAGGCTACGAATTCGACATTGTATACAGACCCGGAGCTCGCAACGGAAACGCAGATGCACTCTCTAGAAACCCTATCGACGACGCCACGATATTACGGTTTAAAACAACAAGGAAAAGAGGCAAATCCAAAAAGGTTCCGGAATCAGCCGATACTGCAGACAAAGAGAGAATATCGACAGAATCCGAAAACTCTGGAAACCCAAGAGAATGAAAACGACGAGTCGTAGTTTACACCGAGAGCACGAATCCAAACAACTCTTCAGATGACGGATGGCAACCCAAGGCAGGGACGAGGATTGGTAAAAAGAGAGTATACAAGAAGGTACATAGCGAGAAAACCGGGAAAATATACCCTACATGCTACAAATTATCCGACCCACGTGAAACATCCGAGCCGATTCTTAGTCAGGCAGATCCGAACAAGGCCATGGGAAAACTCTGCAAGGAAGAGAATATGAGACTTGGAGTACAAGCCACAAGTACACCGCAAACTCAGGGAACGAATTACAACGACGATACTAAAAGACCCGTACAAAAGCAGACCCTTAACAGAAATCCGCCAAAATTTCACAGAAATGACATGGAAATCAGCGAAGACAGCATCAGTAGCTTAGGAAGCGACGCCGAAGATGAACCTCTAAGAGCTGATCAAGGAGAGCGAGAACAAGAGGTAGAAAGATCACAAAACCTCAGGGAAAAGGAGCCTCCACTTAATTGCCACGACTTATCACAGCCACTAACGCCGAGGCGGATACCAAACAGTAGCAACAGCCATGAAACACCAAGGCCAATTCCTCAGAAAACACATAGCGAGTCGAGTAACGTAGGCCTCAGTAATAAACCAACGAGCGCAGAATCACCGATAGCAAACCTCCGGCAGACATTGTTCGGCAAGGCAAATAAATTTCGAACTCGCCTCACCGTAGACTTAAAGGAGATAAGTAAACAAGATAAGTCAGGAGTTCTAATCAAAATATGGGAAAACGGAGCGAAAAGTGGCAACGACATACCCGACGGAATGAGAGACAGCAATAGAAATCCAAGCGTAGAAACACCATACGAAAGTATAGACTCCCCACAGCCTATCCTAACCACACAATTCCTCTAGCTCCAAACAACAGTCACCCTAGCACTCCAAAACGCACTCTTCCCATCTACAGACCAAGGAAAGATTTTTATCATATTGCACCGCAAATAGACGAGCAAACCAACAAAAAACCCTTACCTGAGACCAACGTTTCAGACGCATCCAGAGGAGACATCGATGTACGCCTCCATGACAGGAGCAAACACGATAATACTAGTCCCATAATGGGAGGAAGCCGCGACGGGTCCGAAAAGCCAATGGAGGGCTCGTTTAACGATCAACCAGCAACCCATCGAACGGCAGCAACTACGGACACGCCACCCAGGACTCAGCCAACCCCGACACTATACACAGGAACTGACTTGGACGCAATGGCCCGACGGTATTGCGTGTACTCACAGCGTGAAGATTATGCGGAACCATCCAAACGGTTGACGCACGACAGAAACATACCCATGGAGCCACCGGAAAACTGCATGTTGAACTCAATAATAAAAATCTTAAGTCTACAAATGACACCGAGTCAACTGAGATATAAACTCTTGTGCAGCCCACATGTGGAAACCTGTGGTGATCCAGAAGAGGCACGCCGCATCTTACTATCAGAAGTCGACTACGGAGACGCGGATTGCATATACGTATTCTCGAGGGAGTTCGGATACAACGTGTGTGTACATTTCCAAGCAAATAGCCGAAATAATTACTGTCATTTCAATCTAAACGAGGGTAAAGAATTTATACACTTGCACCTAGCGGGCAATCACTTCACGCCGTATGTCATAACAGAAGACGAATCCGATGAAGAATCAGAATCTGAATCAGAGCAGGAAGAACAACCGACTAACTTCCAAAGAAACGCTCACGTAAGAGAAGCCATGGCACGCTATTTAATAGCTGAAGCGCGACCAGAACAAGATTCACCAGAGTGGATGAGAGACCCTAATGATAAGGAGCTATTCACTGAGGTACAGAGCCTGAATGATCACCCGTTTGCGCATAAATGCAACCTTGTATATTTTGGCAGAAGACATGATCCTCAACACCGAAGTATTAAACGCCCTGATAGAAAGACGCTACATACACGCAGAAGAGCTCTTAGCAACACAACGTTTTGTAGGCGAAATCATCGTAACAAAATACAGGGAGACGTACATGTTCGGAATCGTTTCAAAGAAACACCTACACGACAAACCCTTAAGACCAGATATTGCTGGATGTATAAAAACACTGCAGTCACTGACCGAAAAATACGGAATAACAACGTTTGGCTTTATCAGAGATTTGGGAATAATTACGCTCGCAGACTGGGAACACATAATTGAGCAATGTAACAATACCTTTAAAGGAAAACATGGCGGGAGTGCGGATGCCTCCCGATAAGTGTGTCTCAAATTTATCATTGCTGTCTAGCAATACGGACTAATTTTGATACAATCTTTATCTGAACTGATATAACATGAACACAATAATCATTTCCGTTTGACTCGGAGAGGAAGGTTCAAGATTTTTCATCCGATGCAGCTATTACGACCTTCGAAATTAGCCGGTGAAAAGTTAAATGGCGTTATTCTAATATATCCAATTAACTAGAAGGCGATCATCAGAATTTACTATATTCTGACTAGATAAATGGACAAACCTATAACTTTCGCAAAAAGTTGCTGGGATAGTTAGATCATTTTATACAATGAGCTAGAAAAGGGAATGTTATATCGTTGCCAGCGGAAAAGAACGTAGTGGCTCGTCTGCTGTTCAAGAGGCGTCGCATCTCACTCGCAAGGTTCAAGATTTTTTATTCGGATCAGCTATTATAACCTTTTAAATTAGCCGGTGCAAAGATAAATAGCGTTATTCTAATATATCAAATTAACTAGAACGCGATCATTAGAATTACTTTAGTATTTTATCGAGAATTTTATAAATCTTTTAACTTACCAGAAAGTAGGTCATTATGTTCACCGTGAGACTCTAAAATTAATAAAAAAGTTTTATTAAACTTTGGTAACCTCTATCGGTATATACGAGTCAAAAATAATATTTGTAATAACGGCTAAGCATCATATGTTTTATATTGCTTGAATTTGGCTAGAGTAACGAACAATTTATTTCTGGATAGTATACCTGTACTTTCGGTGTCATATTCATATTCACTACTATTTTCAGTAGTATTTTCTTTTTTTCTGTATTTCTGTATTATTGTCGAAGTCAGTTTGGTCTCCTTTACAAAAACATTGTAAGTTGTATCGTGATGCTTAGATGTTGAAGCTACAGCTGCTGAGTTGCTGAGAATACTATCGCTATCTTCTTCAAAACAGATAATTTTTGGAAAAAATTTTCATTAAATATGATTTTACTGTATTAAATATATATAGATATTAACATCATAAGTATATTAAATTCGATATAACCCATAAGCTAGACAAAAGTGTTTTATAAAATCCAATTAACTAGAACGCAATCATTAGAATTTACTATACTCTGACTAGATAAACGGACAAACGTATAACTATTACAAAATGTTGTTGGGATAGTTAAATTATTCTCAGCTAGAAAAGGGGACGTTATATCGATGCTTGCGGGAATGAACATAGGCCGCAGCCGAGATGGCCGCTGCGACGTTGCCAGAGGGGTAGAAAAGCCCGCAAAAGAAATTGCATAAAAGATGGGAAACGCGCCTCGATTTGCAAAAAGAAATATCCAATCGTATCACTACCTATCATTTACGCAGAATACGATAATTTTTTTTTTGCGCTACGCATCAACTTAAATATTCATTTATGAGACTGACAGATATAATAAAATAAGATAACTAGATAGTGGCTAGTTTCTGCATCTACGGCGACGCCGCGGCGGACGACTGAGAGTTTGATTACTTTCGTTACTATAAACAATTGATGAAGCATTTTACTCGATCTAGGTATGATCGTCGCGATAGAGAATCTGCCACAAATAAGGAAAAGCTACGTGATCAGCGCTTGATGGCAGAAATCTGTCAATTATTTTCAGAGAAGCAGGTACGTGTATGAGAGGACTAACGTAAGACCAGGTCTAGCGCTTTGGATACACTTATTATCATGTTTTGTGATCTGATAAAACTGTCTAGGGTATTGGTTTATACATACTTTTTTTAACTTGCAACGAATCTGATGAATGAGCTTTTTTTAACTTGCAGCGAACTGATGATCTTTTAGGTTCTGCTTTTTCCTTAGCACCACCACTGTTTAACTTGCAACGAACTGATGATCTTTCAGGTTCTGCTTTTTCCTTAGCACCACCACTGACATTAATACTTTGACCTATTGAAAATAAATTTATTATTATCTTTTCTCTTGTATGTATAGATTCCTGACCTCAAAAAGCGACAATTGACACAAGAGAAAGAAAAAAGAACGCGCGAAGCGCGTTTAATATCGCTATATATAAAAATCAAAGAAATTACAAAATTTTTTTAAATATACTTACCAAGTCTGGACTTCTGGAAGTCCTCTTCTGAAATGGTTATGCCGCTTTCGAATAGTTTTTGGGTACTTTCAACACAAAGTTTACACCTTTTAAAAACTGTTGTTTTTTCCAGTGTTGCCTTTTTGATATTTTCCGTTCGATTGATTGTACTAGGGATAACCGGTAGTAAACATATTACTATCTTAGAAGTAAAATCCAAATTAATTTATAAATAATACATACCGCTTAATAAGGTTGACGATTTCTAAAAAATCTGGTAGTATCTCACCTATGGCAGAAATACTGTAATAATGGTGTATGCCATAGTTCACGATCTTTTTAGATCTGACTAATTTCCTCATGCTTTTACATGCTTTGTCCGCAATGGGCAACTCGGTGCTGTATAAATATGATGTTAATTGTGCGGCTCTTGTTTCGCTCATATCTTCGATGTCTTTTCTACCAATAGTTTTGTGGTCAATAATATTCATTCTGAAATAACAATTGAGTAAAAAATACAATATAAATTGATGTTTTAGAGAAGTAGAAGAGCTGAGGTTAACCCTCTAATGTCACAAATGCACTATTTGAGAACACTGACTTTGAGTGAATAATAAACTGGAAAATTTTCATAAAAATGAAAAAATTTTAAATATTTTGTTGGCGGCATCTGAAAGAGCACCTTAAAAAATAGTGTTGATAAAAAAGTTCCATTCAAGTCAAGTTTTTTATTCACTTGAAGTCAGTGTTCTCCGTCAGGGTTAAATAAAGAAGTAATACTCACACTACAGCAAATAGGAATGCCGCCAAATGCGGTACATACAAATGAAGTTTTACGTTGACAAAACTATTTATACTCCCAAACTTCCGAATAACAGTAGCGATTTGAGCATCCACTTCCACATTTCGATGCCCTGTCAGCTGTAGTCCATTAACACGTATTTGCTTACACATATCAATTTTAGCAATATCAGCATCGGTGATATTGTTTTCTTTAACATACTTAATGAGCATAACAAGCTTATCAATATTATTTAGAAAATATGCTTCGTTTAACAGCGGAACCCTAGAAAAGAGACAAAGCATTGGAATTAAGCATTAAATATCCGTTTATCTAGATGAGCATGGAAGCTAATTGAAAATGCCAAACTTAACTTGTTTAAAGTGATACTTACTTTAATGATATATTACTAGTCTCTGATGAAGTATCACAAAAAGTTTCAATCGTTTTTTCTTCCTTTGGATTCAAACGAAATGCTTTTGATGCGCTTCTAGTCATACATTTGGACTCACTTACGAAGTCACTATTATTTTTTTCGTCATTATCTTCAAAAATTATACGAAAAAAATGATATTGATCGTCTTTTTTCCGGCTGAAACATATAAATGATTGATTTGCGATCCGTATATCAATATACTTAAGGTAGTTCACTCAGTCAATCAGCGTACTTAAAGATTTATTTTTTTATTATGCCATGTATTACTTTAATATTGGATGCACAAGTTTTAATTAAATTTATATACTTCAAGAAAAAAATTCTTTATATTTATCTAATTAACAATATCGGAAATTGTTTCAAAACATTTTGTTCTGATTTCTTGAAGTACATAAATTTAATTAAAACTTGTGCATCCAATAATAAACTAATACATCGCATAGCAAAAAAAAATAAATCTCTAAGTACGCTGATTGACTGAGTGAACTACCTTAATTGTAATATAATACTCACCGATAATTCAACCAAGTTTGATCCTTGAAATGCTTCGGAATTGGTAAAGTTCCATAATAGTCATACATCAATTCGGTATAAGGCTGGATGTCTTCAATCGCAATTAGCCCGATAACCGGATTGTCTGACTTGTCCAAGTAAAACCTACTTTGTAAATTAGGATCTCGGGCATGGTTAATGTACCGCGCTATATTACCATTGACATTGGCATCGATCCTAAGGAATGATATTTCATATTAAAATATTATATCAAGAATATTCGATCTGCTAGAATATTGTAATACGTACACATATTTTTTTGATTGATAGGTGAAGTAAAACTCCACTGGTATCTTATTTTGTTTGATATATTCTTCTAGACGAACTTGAAACTCGTCTTCTAAAACCAGCTCGCCTTTATACTCTATTACCAATGCATTCTTTGGAATCAGCTTCTTGCATATCAGTCCAATACCGTGCGATTTGGTTTCAATTTTCTTAAAAAAAAAATTGTTACTCATAAACATTGGAAACGCAAAAAATATCTCAGTACAAAAGAAACTGTAACTTACTAAAAAATCAGACTCTGAAAATTCTAAAGGCGGTAATGGCCGGAATAAACTTCGATTGGCCTGGTAAAAGACATAAAAATTTTCAACTGAATGAAGATTGCAAAATTAATAAATATGTGAGCGAGATTCGGGCTCGGATGTGAAGCAAAAGGGAATAGATTTTGGATGTCGCAGGAGGAAAAGAAGTGCAGGATGTGCGGAGAAGAGAAAGAAACGTTGGCGCACATAATAGTTATACAAAGAAGGTGATTTTCGAGAGAAAGAACGATTTCCAGCAATTTCCAACGAAACCAGCAGGTATGGGAGAGAAGAGGGAAAATAAATGTGAAGGGAAAAGTGAGGATAGAACAGTGGATGAGTAGGGAGGAGAAAATAGCAAAAAACTTGTCTTGATAGAGAGAGAGAGAGAGAGAGAGAGAGAGAGAGAGAGAAAAGAGGAAATTGGAGATAAGTCGGAAGAGGAAGAGACGAAGGTAAAAGTGGATGAAACTTGGTACGAGTGGGTAGAAGAGAAAGGAAGAATAGTCAGCATAATCAACGACTTTACTTGTTGCTTATTGTACTATTATACTGAAAGGTTAATAAGGAAACTATTATAATAAATAAGTGGCAAAAAAGCTCTTACCTGACTCATAGCTCGATCGATTGGTGAAGACGACTCCATCTTTCTGAAAAATAAAGAAAACCGATGATATTATAAAATGAGCTAATTGGACTGAACTTATTTTGATCGAAATTGAAGTGTGTATTTNAGGCGATCATCAGAATTTACTATAATCTGACTAGATAAATGGACAAACGTATAACTTTTACAAAAAGTTGCTGGGATAGTTAAATTATTTTATGCAATCAGCTAGAAAAGGGAATTTTATATCAATGCTTGCGGGAATGAACTTAGGCCGCCGCCCAAATGGCCGCTGCGACGATGTTTCATCAAATAGTGATCACCAGGCCATAATAATGGAGGTAAGAAAATCAGAGCAGAGACCCAGAGCGAGTACAAGGACCAACAGAGTCGGTTGGAAAACGAATGATTATGATAAGGAGATGTTCCTACTGGCACTGGAAGAATTGCAACTCTCGGGGACGGCGAATAGCAAGGTGGAACAGGCGATGGGTAATATCACACGAGCCTGTGACGCGGCCATGCCGAGAAGAGTGCCCAATTGTAGAGGACCACCAGTATATTGGTGGGACAAAGAGGTTGAGAGTGCGTGCAGCGAGTATATTGTACTTATGGTGTATAAGTTTTTGCACCTTTTTTTGCTAGTTTTATTTATAATTCTTTTAAATTATATTTAGCTTTTTTTCTTCTACACATGTGTATAAATAACTATCGCTACAATCATTAGCATACTTTTAGAAAACTGTATGATAAGTTAATAATTAATAAACTCTTAAATCTAGTAATTGAAAAAATTGGACACGGTATGGAAGGTGACGCCAGTACAGCCGAAGGCAGCCACGAGGAGATATCTGAAGAAGCAAGAGCATTGAAGAAACGTGATGATGACTCCGACGAAGACAACGACTATGAAGAGGCGTTTGTAGAAGTAAGACCGTCTGGAGAGCGCTTTAATATCTTTGCTAAACATTTACGTTATTACCCTAGATTCAGGACTACGGGTATAAAGACACAAATAGCATAAGTATGCTATTAGCTAGTATTGAGCTATTAGCTATATGACGTTATAATTAAATACGTTAAAAGAAAATTTAAGTTGTTCACCAATAAACAAAATAAAACGGTACTATTATTCATATTATATTTTCTTTATTCGTATTATATTTTGCCTATCCTAAATTTACTAGTTGATCAATGATTACTTCACCAAGATTTTTTAACTCTCTGTCAAAGTTGGGATTGAGTTGGAAAAAAATAGTGGCGAATAACGCATCAAAATCATTAAATTAAAAAATCATAAAAATTTATCAAAAAAGTCACAATTAAATGTATTCTTGCAGATAAGTACTCTGCACTCAACGAAGACGCATTTGAATTTGCGTCGAAGACTAATTTATTTCAGTTTTGCCGCGAAGACTATAGTATATATATATTTTTTTTAACTCTTGCTTAAGAGCTTAAGCTACCGCAGACTTACTTAAGATTTGGGCTTCGAAGGGCACTTTTATACTAATAGATATGCTTTAATAATGCTACTAACACATATAGCTCCCAGATGAGTGTGGGGTTATAACAAAAAATATTATTTAAAAAAGTTTCCTGAAAATAATCAACAAAAATTGTTTAAACACTTTAAAAAGTAACAAATTTTTTGTTAATATCAAGACAACTTTTTTGGTGGTCCAGTCAGGCTAGAGTCAAGAAGCGGAGAGAATGCGCGGCAGCTATTTTGAGCAGGCGTGGAATTTAAACAGTGCGGAACTTTAAAATTTTGAGAGTTTTATAATAATAATACGTATTATTAATTAACGTAGATTCAAAATCACGCTTGTTAAACTTTTGGTAAACAAATAATTTACTTTTGATTTCTTGTATTAATAGACTCGTATATTACGAAAATAATGATTAGTGGTTTCGGTTTTTTATTAATTAAATATTAAGGGAATAATAAATGTAAATAAATTAAATTCTTTGGTTTTAAATTATGTATATTCCAGAATATTATTAAAATTTGTTGAGGAACCAATACTTTATTGTTAATTCAGTTTTCGTCTAAAACAAAATTATTTCGTGAAACTAACAATTAATTAATTAATCGAACGGTATTTAATTATCTTGGATATTTATGTTAATAGCCTTTTTAGAGTTGTAATTTTGTTTTTTTATGTGTACCTTATTTTTAATAGAATCGAGCGAGACATTGCACATAATTTACGTAAACCCTTGAAATATTTGAATCGATAACAGCATAACTAATTCTTTATTCATTAATCTATTTAAATTCTTTTGCGGGACACATTAGTAAATTCTTCGGTCGTTTAATTTAAATTGCCTATTGAAAATCTAAATAAATAATTAAATTTCATCAATTACTTTGAAATTTTGCATTCTATTAGAATAATTTTGTAGTGCCTTAGTTTTTCTGGTTTTTACTTTTATAAACAATTAAAGGAAAATTGATTCATCAAAATATATCATACTGCGACTCATTCAAATTTTAGAATTTAATTATTAAAATATAATCATTTAATTATTTAAGTACATAGAAATTGCACACGATTATTTTAGGATTATAGCGACCATCATTTGAGAAGTTTTAGGTAAAGGTTTCCCTTTTTGGAACTTTTACTCCAGTTTACGTAAATTTTATTAGACAAATCACTTTTTCCCCTTTTTATAAATAATATACATTACTATCTTACACATTTCCTTTTGGGAAAAGCGAAGCCTTCTCAATTTTTTACCAAGCATTACTTACCCAAGTCATCATTGCGCAATATAATTTTTAGTTTTTGGTTCAAAACATTTTGTATATTCTTGAGGTACGAACTTTTTTTGTGAATCTTGAAGCGAAATATTTTAAGGAGAAGTAAAATTGGCGACAAGTGAGAGTGGTGGTATACATTGAGCAAAATTCTACAGTTAATTAAGAATAATTTAGCTGAAAAGAAGAAAGTTAAAGTATCTGAGGGCATACTAAACAACTCCAGATATCGCAAGAGATAGAGAGAAGAGGTTGACAATGCGGTTGACTGTTTAGATTATCTAGAAGACACACAACACATTTTCGAGACTGGAAACACTTCAAATAGTAATATTTTAGTCAATGGGGGAGCATCTGATGCAAGCATGTTATCAATGAGTACCACGGCTAACAGTTTTGCATAGATGAATTGCAATAATTTCAGAAGTTTTAGTGACATCCCAAGCTTTGATGAGAGTGGTAATTTAAACTTCCAAGAGGCTCGCCATGAACCCGGGATGGCAAGCCAAAGCCAAAGTTATTCGAGACAGAACTAGACTCATTCAATGCAGACTCAGATTACAAATAAAGTCCAAAACCAGCAGATGTCAAGGAGCACAGATCAACAGAATTATCAAAAACAGCTACAAGCATACAACGAAAACAAGAATGCGAATCTGACAAATCCCAGCGGCAATCAACTAAAGGCACCAGTAATGGCAATATTAACGAAACCAGAGAAATGTCAAGAATGTGGTCTATAAACTGTAAAGGACCTCAGAATGTTAATTGGGAGGACGACAAGGTCACAGCAGTAAGGATACGAATACTAGTTGGAACCACTAAGCCTTGGAAGGAATTCAACTAGTATTCGCAAAGGAATTAAGAAAAGTATACTAGATGATGACATGTCTATTTGTGCAGCCGACGCAAGAGAATTAGGCAAAATCACGGACCAAACTGTGAAAACGTATGCGTATGTGTATTTAGACATAAAAGGTACCCCAGTGAAATTTTAAATAATATCAGATGATTTCCCAATCCCATTCGACGGAATTTCAGGATGCAATTATTTGAAAAAAGAAGAAGCTGTAACATCCTACTACAAAAATGCCTTAATAATAAGTGGAAATGTGATGCACTCCATACCATTCATAGGACACGAAGAAGAGCATAATTTAAAGAATTTAAGAAAAGGATACAAATGCAAACAAGCCAACGAAATATTAAAAGTAGAACCTGCAATTGAAAAAGAGATTGAAACAATGGAATCCACGTTCGTCGAAGAGACAGAACAAGCTCCGGAGAAGTGACACACACGATTAAAACAAAAAGCAGGCAAGTAATTCAAATCAATCTAATCAAAAGCAACCTGGAAGAAGGGTATATACCAAGAATCGACGTGCGGAACGAAAATCTCTTCGTAGGAGAAGGAGTAGTAACAAACGTAAACAATACTTGCAAAATAATGACCATCAACACTAGTAAACAAGATGTAACGATAGAAGTAGATCCAAAAGAACTGGTATCATTTGACACGGGACCCGATTTCTTGCAAGAAATCGACAGTGAATTTGATGGAGATGCAATAGTAGATAGAATCAAACGATTAGTAAAGGTGGAAGAAGCCATAAGAAGAAGTCATCTCAATCGAGAAGAATTAGATATAGTGGACCGAGTAATTGAAGACTACTTAGATTGATTCTTACTACCAGGTGACAGACTACCATGCAGAGACATGATCCACTGGGATCTGCTAGCGCAGCCCAGCGTTCTTAAATCTATGTTCGCGCGCCGTCACGCTCCAATGCATACACGGTGGCGGGCCGCCTCGGCCCAGGGCGCCGGGCATCGAGATACCAGGGATTCCGCGATACCCTTTCCGTGTGAGCGCCACCGTGTGTTGGGACCCGACGGCGTGAGAGGTGAGCTCGGCTAGCTCTAAGGAAAGGGTGGAGTATCGAACAGGGTCGTGGGTCATAAAACTCATTAAGGCTTGCTGCGGATATGATATGTCGTATTTATTCTTCATTTTTCCTCTTAACAACCACGGCAACCTGCCGAAAACCTGCGGCCTCTACAGTCCAGAGGCACTACGCTGAACTAACTAAACTACTATGCGGTACGTCACGCCGCCGATCGAGGTCATCGTGAGTAAGGGCGAACTTCTACACGCGGCCCCGCAACGGTTTTAATAATTCTAACCTCCCTCCGGGGAGGTCGAATACCCGCCTCGCCTCTCTGATCGTCTACCGGCCCCGACGACCAGCGCGTCTGTCGCGGCGTATCCTCGCGAGTTATGCGACTTCCCCGGCCCATCAGACGCTTATTTTTCCATATACCGCGTCGTGGAAAACCCGTACTCTATACTAACTCCTCGGAAACCACCTCACGAGGTGACGACCTCGACACGACCGCACGACGACACACCGCTTGTCCGCCCTCTCCGCGCACACTCGTGCATTCTGACGGCTACTGAACGGAAACTCTATTAATAGCTAGTTTAACCTAATCACTAACTTACTTACTAACGGTAGCTCGATAGCACGCAGTAATCGGTAGCTGATAGGGATGGCGGGGTGAGGAAACGATAGCGGGGAGGTACAATACGAGGTGAGAGCGATAGCGAGGAAATATGCACAATACAGGGGTAACGATAGCGGGGAATTGTGCGAGAGCGAGAGCATGGAAAAGACAAACGGTAGCTTGAGCGGAGGGTAACAATAGCGTGAAAGGGACGATAGTGAGGAAAAACGAGAGCTTACAAAATTCGCAACAGGCGACGAGACCTCACGGCACTCGACTCGCCGCCCTTGCCACGACCGTCAAAGTGCATTGCGTCGCACTAACCGTGTCGCGACGCGTTCATCCGAGGCACAACCGCACTAACTTATTCGCACGCTAAGTACACTGTTACTTACTTGCTACGATAACGAGAGCGAAGGCGAGCTGCAATGGCACGCGGACACCGGAACAATCGAAGCCTCTGTGAGCAGCGCAGGCGTCCTATCGGTAGCAGCGTTGCGGAGCGAAAGAGACCGAGCTCTCCCGACGCGGCAACACGTGGCCGCGGAGCCAGCGCTGCGCGCGCTCCCCACGCGAACTACTCCCTCTCCTTGCGCCTACTCGCGGCTCGACCTGCCACGTTGCGAGGTTGTCGTCGCCTCTCTATTGCGCGGCGCAAATTATCCACTTGTAACGTGCAGTCGAACTGCCACGTTACAACCTATGAATACAAAACAATATAGACACCTGCCACAGCATAAGTAAGTTGTGAGAGATATTGTAGCAAATAGTTAAAAGATAAGATTATAAGAGAATCTAATTCTCCTTGTAATTTGCCAATATGGATTGTGTCAAAGAAACCCGACAGCCATGGGAACCGAAGATGTCAAATGGTGATCGATTTGAGAGAATTAGATAAAAAGACAATCAGAGATGCATATCCTTTACCAAACATCGCAGACACCACGGACCAATTGGGAGGTGCGACGTATTTTTCCATATTTGACCTAGCCAGCAGCTTTCAACAAATACCTGTGGCATCAGAGGAATGTTATGAAACAGCTTTTACGACAATTAACGGGCACTATGAATACACTAGAATGCCAAAAGGTTTAAAAACGCCACAGCAACCTTCCAAAGACTAATGGAAAAGGCACTTAGAGAACTTTAATATATTGAGATACTTGTGTATTTAGATAATATTACTGTGTACAGCAACGATTTACAGAAGCATGAAAGTAGAATCAGAAATCTAATGCAAAGACTAAGAGAAGCGAAATTGGTTCTACAACCAGATAAGATTAAGTTCTCAAGTAAAGAAGTTAGTTTCTTAGGACACATTATCAGTGCAAGAAGCGTGAAACCAAATCCAGAAAAGGTTGCAGCTATAGCTAATTTAGCCACATCCAAAAGCGCAAAGAATATTAGAAAGGAACTTTAAATGTTTGGCTATTATCGAAAGTACGATAAAGATTTTGCCGAAATTGCAAAACCGCTAAATGATCTCTTGAAAAAGAATGTGAAGTTTGAGTGGACCAAAAAGTGCTAAGAGACTTTTGAAAAGTTAAAACATTGCCTTACGGAAGAGCCCGTACTGCAGTTTCCCAACATCAACAAAGAATTTACTCTGACGACCGATGCATCATACTATGCAATTGGAGCAGTATCAAGCCAGGAGAAAGATGGATTCGATCATCCAGTGCAATACCTATCAAGAGCAAAGCAGAGAGAAATTACTCCGTTACAGAAAAGGAGTTCCTAGCTGTGTTATATGCGCTACACCAATTCAGACCATATTTATTATGTCGCAAATTTACTTTGGTCATTGATTACGAACCATTAAATTGGATGCATACCAGAAAGGATCTCGGATAAAAACTAATGAGGTGGATGTTCAGATTCACTGGCTACGAGAACACTTTCAAATACAAGCTAGGCAAATTAAACAAGAATGCTGATGCTTTATCGAGATACCCTCCAAAAATGACTGAGAAAAAAATAATTAAAAATCTGCTAGAAAAAAAGTGATGATTATGGATCAGAAGACGAAGCAGAATGAAAACAAGGCCAAAAGCAACACTTCAACCAACAGAACAGCCTTTCGAAACAGGGCTCACTCAGCATGTAAAAAGACTATGGCACCAAGAGGAACAGAGAGACCAGTAGGAGCGAAACGAACAAAAATGCACCAAAATGAGATTATAGCGTGATTGCACAAAGGACGCAAGGAAAGACAACAAAAGTAGAAAGTCACATATATTAAGCAAGGAGCAATACCAAGAATGCCCAAGTCAATCAAATCTACCAAAACAAATAAACCTAGGGGAAAACCTTCGTTAAAAGAAACGAAAACTGAATCAGAGATTGCTACAACTAGTAAAGAAAAGAGTAGTAAAAACACTCAAAGCGACACCGATTCTGAGGCATTCGCCAACAGAAAACTCTCTCCAACGCGAAGATCATGGTTATCATCTACGGTTTTAGCAGGAAGTGAAAATGGAGACACGTCATCAACTGACAGTCAGAACAGAACCATCAATAACATTAAAGTGCTAGTTATTGCAGAAGAAACGTCAGATACAGAAATAAACACTGATGATGATTCCGTGAAAGAATCATCCATAAGGGCCACATTAAGCAAAGAAAAAGTAGAAAAAGCAAGCAAGAAATTCAAAGAAAGTTTAAAAAGATATCAAGAGAACAGCATAATCTCGGAGAAGGACATAGTGGATTCAGAACACGAGTCAGTTACCGATTTACCCTTGTGCCTCTCAGAAGGACAAGAAACTACTAAACGGATGCGTTTCAGAATGCATGAACTCAACCCCCACTATAGCATTGAACATATGGACCAAGTCCTGAAAATAAGAGTAAAAGAGTTGATAAATCGTACACGAGCGAAACTTCAAAAGAAAATGGACAATGATTGTGACTCCCTCTCAGATCATGAATCAGACATGAGCAGTGACGTTATAATCATACCAGGAATAGGCAGAATATCTGAGTCATCCAACATAAAACGCTCTTAGTCTATAGCAAATAGTACCAGGCCCACTAAAAAGGAAAGGAATGAAGGAATCCTAACATAGATTAAAGACTATGAACAATCAGAAGTAAATATTAGATATTCAAAGCCGCCTGAAACGATAATGCCATTTCCTTGGCCTATTGCAGGGAAATTAGAACCTGTTAACAAGATATATGGGACATCAACAACAAGCCTCAAAAGCAATCATGGATCAATAGTCGATAAAAGTGTAAATTATATACTAATAAGGGATAATATAACGACAGTGAGAGAATGTCTGATTTACAAGAAAGGCAATAGTTCATTTTATATCGAAAGATTGTGGATGCACTAGCTCTATCAAAATTGCTAAAGGAAGTTGGAGCGATAGAACCATTCAATCTGAAAAACAAGATACCGAAAATTGGTCAGATACTAGTTACTCCTTACAAAAAGTACAATGTATTTTCCGTAGTACTAAAAGAAAAATACTTCAATACCAGACGAATCGAAGCTTTAAGCAGAGCACTAATGAATCTTAAGCAAATAATGACTAAAAGAGACATCAAAAGCTTTAGAATGTGAAGGCGAGGAGATCTTACTGATGACTTAGAGCCTGGACTAATTAGTGAAATGCTCATGTAAACATTCGCGAATTAGCCAATCAAGATAACTATTTGCTACGAATAGGTCCAATTACCCAATGAAATCGAGAGGAAACAAATCATAACCAATTTACACGACAGTCTAACCGGTAGACATAAAGGCATTAATCAGACGTACGAGAAAATAAGAGGAAAGTATTATTGGCCCGGAATGAGAAACGATATCTTAAACTACATCAGATGATGCGAAAGGTGTCAAGAAAAGAAAATAGAGCAGTTCGAATCAAGGGAACACATGTTAATCACCGATACTCCTATTGAAGCCTTCGACAAAGTATCAATAGATACAGTGGGCAAACTGAGAATGACGCCTAGTGGAAATTGTCACTTGTTAATAATGCAATGCAATTTAACTAAGGAGGCATTGGGGAGTCCGGGTCTTGGATTTTGATGAAACTTGGTGGGATGGCTTATTTTATAGTAAAAATAAAGTAGATAAAGCCTTTTAGGCCAATACGTCTTCTATCAAAAGTTACAACTATATAAAGTTTCAAATTTTAAGTATATTCAACAATAAATCTAATACAATGTCACTTTTTCATTAATATGCTTTGTCACACCCTATCACTACTTACTTTTTTGTAACTAAATACATAAAACTGTATATTATTTCATTAAAGGATCCGTTATCTACTATAGTTTAAATTTATAAACTGGAACGATACACAGAAATCTGATTCAAAATAAAAAACAATTTCTCATAATCGCTTACCTTCTTTGGATATTTTCTCACAAATTAACAATTACCTCCTTTCTAGGTAATTTCTCTGTAGGTTAAGAAATTCGTAAACAATATGCTCTGAAAATTCTACTAATTTAATTGGAATATGAACAACAACCTTTTGTGATTAAAAATACGCAATACGCACATCTAAAGATATTTGTTAAAATCAGGATTTACAAACTTGCACAGACTTCTTATACTCGATATAATAATCATCAATGACTTATTAAACAATGCTGCAAGACAACATCAATTTCGACAGGTCCACATTAGAGTACGCAAAAAAATGTAATATCTTTAGATCTCGTAACCTTATACATGTATATCATACATATATAAGGTACATGAATATCATATAATTATATCTCATTGAATACTAAACTCATCTTTTTTACCCCTCTTATAATAATTTATATAGTTATATGAAAGTAAATAACCATAACATAAATTTGTTCTATGCGTGCTTATCATTTATCAGGTATACCATAATTTATTAACGTTCTGTTATTGTTTATTTGTTAATTTATTTTCTTTTTTAAAGGCTTCTTTTTAGTTAAACTTGTTACAAGCAAAAACCGCTGCCAATTCTTTGGCACGCAGCTTCCTTCAACAAAATTTATAATTCCAATAGATACAATATTGTTTTTTTATTTTTAAAATACTCTTAATCTTAATTATTTTATTGAAGGGCACCCGTCACAATATCAAATCATATAATTTTCATAAAAAATTTAAACCTCAATATTTTAAATACCATGGGGGCCTCATAACCTTATAAAATTATGAATTGTTTTAAAATATTCTGAACTTTAGTTAGCGATTTAGATGGTTTAACAAAAATAGTAATTTTCAATTACATAGGGTATACAGGGTGAGAGACAAAGAATTTGAATCCTGATACTTTTTAAACTAATAATACATTACGATACGTGTGATTTAAATGGTTTTTTTACACGGCGTAGTTTGCACCCGAGCGCAGCGAGGGCGCTAAGTGCCGTGTAAAACTGAACCATTTAAGTCAAGAGTATCGTATAAAATTTTATAGCACAGACTGCTAATATCCGCAAATCTTGCCTATTCGTAACTAAAGTAGTCCTTATTTGCACCGTGAGGTTAGCGCACGAGCGTAGCGAGATAGAACTCGAGTAGGACTGCCCGTTGCGCCGCGCGGTCGGCCTGATAAAGGCGCGTGTTGCGTAGGCGTATAGGGGTGTTCGCGGCGCACCGCGTGCGCTGCTCCTACCACCTGGCGCGTCGCGGCTGCGTCGCTAGCCGGCCGCCGCAGTCCGCGCTCATGCGGACCCACCCTTCGGTAGGTGAGAGACTCCTCTTTCGCTCGTTGCACGCGCGCGCTTGCCTCGCATGCCGAGTCTATTACATCCACCTTCACACATGTTTATGTGCGAGACTCGTGTCTCGTCACAACCTGATGTAATAATATTTGAAAAAGTAGAGATTAAAGAACTACCGGAAGGAAATGGTCACACAAATGAATTAAGTACACCAATAGACCCAAAGCCATCGCCACCTAAGGAACCAGGAACGACAGAAGAGATCGAAGAAGTCGGAGCAGAAAATGAAGGAGAATATGACAAAATGTGTCTTGATAGTTAAGCGCAGCTGTCGCAATGATTACATAATTTTATAATATGTTTTATTATAAACAAAATTAACAGTGACCAAAACCAAAGGGACAAAATAAAATAATATATTTCCGAATCCACATTAGAAATAATAATTTCAAGTGTGGCTTCGAGAAAGTTCGACACGTAAGAAGGTACAGCGAGACTCAAGGCCACAAAAGTATCAAGTGGCTTCGAATCTCGCTGACCTAAACAACTTCCCTGCCAACGGTTAGAGGCGCACGTGAAGAGCTGCGTTGCAGTTTCGGCGCGCAACTATTGGCCAGGCCCCGTAAGGCCTAATGAGTGCAAGGAGCACCAACGCTGTAACTTGGAGGAGAATAAATTAAGCTGGTGGCGGCGTGAGAGGTCCGGAACCACTTCTGGGCGTCCCTAAGCCACGCTTCTCTCGCACTCCGTGATCGGACTTAGTAGCCGCCGAACCTCAGATTTTTGAAATTGTTTCTAAGATTCCATTTCTGAGATTTTTAGTTTAATTGCATTCAGTTCAGAAATAGTATAATCTGGAATTTTCGTACGTTTAATTTCCGCATGAAATCGGCTACAATAGCCCCGTTCCGCTAAATTTCGTCCTTTGTACCCGGGGCGCCAGGCGCTCGCATACGAGCACCAAATTCTCTCGACTCTTTCTGTCGTGGATTTTGCGATTACGGGAAAGCATGGGTGGTATTGGAGAGGGGTGGTTCGAGGATATTAAAATAAGCACACGTTGGGGAAATTAATACTTTATTATCTGAAATGCAACACTCTGACACGACTTTATTTCTCACTCTTGAACCCGAACAAACACTTGTTTGCACTAGATAGTCAGGTACTACAAGATAACCAGAGATAGCCAGGTAATCCGAAATAATACGCCTCTCACACGTCCCGAGGACCGAAACGCAACCTGCTCTCTCACGCACTCAATATTTCTACGCATTCACTACAATTAACTTTTGCAACCAGGTGCGAATACTGCAGGCGCTACCTGATTGCTCCGAAACGCAGTCCTTGCCCGCATCCGATGACTTACGGCAAGACTCGTACAATTTCGTAACTTTAACAATTTAACGCGGTTACGTAAATCCTACAAAGAAACAGATAGCCGACACAGTAAATAATCCAATAAATAGCAGAGATAGCCACGGGCGCGAAGTATCGCGCACTAGCTTTTAGCGCGGATTAACCGGTCAAAATTTTCCGATATGACTGACAAGGAAAGGTACCCAACCCGAACTCACCGATTTTGATGATTTTCATATATGTTGTAGAACA
>JAZHPH010000224.1:129686-198721 GCA_037356405.1 Nasonia oneida | reverse complement strand
CCTACCATTTTGGTAAAAAGTAATTTAAAAATCTGAAAAAATTCAGGTGCACTGGAAACTGTTTCTGGAACATATTTACCGTAGGTTGAAGAAGCAACAAATTTTTTATCTTTGATTTGACCATGAACGACCTATATATATGTAGGTGCTCCACCGACAGGTGGCGGCACTGTCTCACCTGGGACCGCGAGAGAGCAGCGCCGCATTGAGAGCGAGCGCCGCCGGCCAGTTCCGTTTGGACCGCTCACGCGAGCACATGTCTGGAGAGACCTGACACCAATAAAGAGCTACGACAAGAACCTCCTGCCTTCTCTTTGTGCCTCCCGACCACGTCATCCCGACATTGGTGACCTGGACTGGAACACCTCCAGGAGCAGCGACAGGCAGCTCAGCGGTCTCTTCAGCAGCAAAAAACGACGCCTCTCAACGCGTCTTGGCGGGCAGCAACAGGTCGACGCGACCGCCGCCATCTTTCCTTTGTGTGCGTGCAGGCACGCCGGCGCGTTTTGGAAAGAGCAACATAGAGACGGGAGCGTCTTCTTCTCGGTCAAGCAACGCTTTGTTGCGCAACGTGGAAGCCCTCGCCATTGGATTCCGGACTTTGCGTGAAGCCAACGTCACCGGTGCCTTATTGCATCATCTGCGGCAATCAACAGGCAACAAAGGATTTTGCGTGAAGCCACCGAACACCGGCGCCTTCTCGACGATCCGGCACCACCACAACGGCAGCGTCAACGGACACGTCGCAGCGTCGGGCGAGGCGGCCCATGTGAAAATCCCCATTTTTCTTAAGGTAACATTGAAAACGCGAGTTTTGCAACGAGCAGCGGCTCGATCTCTATAAACAATCGAATTTTCGGAAAAGTGCGCGTGCGTCCTCCCGTCGAGCCAAACATTTTGCGCACGGCGCGGGAGCAGTTCCCAGAACAAAGCGAGCAAATTCGATAACGCTCACAGTGCAAATTCTGAGAAACGCGCGCGAGTTCCAACCGCCACGCCGCCATCTTGCTCACGACGCCGACTCGCAACGGCAACAGCGCCTTTCTTCAAGGGCTCACCGCCAAGCCAAATTCCCGGAACAGTTCGAGCAGTAAACAGTTCCGCGAATCGTCACGCATACGTTGCGCCACGTTAGCCCCTTTTTGAAAAAAGCGACAATCATACGCGTTCACGCGAATTACTATTTTGCTTTCGACTTTTACGCTCATACTTCGCGTGCATGGTCAACCACGATCAATAACGACTTTGTGTCGCAACCTGAACTTCGGTGAAGAGTGCGGCACACAGTTGCCGAACTTCGCGAATAAACGTCGAGCTTGACTATTCAACTTTGAACTTGGCCTGAACTTCGCGAATTAACGTTAAACTTGACTATTCAGCTTTGAACTTGGCCAATCGAACTTGAACTTGACCAATCGTCCGTGAACTTGAAGAATTCATCCTGAACTTGGCCAATCGCACGCGAACTTGGAAAAGCCAGCCTGAACTTGGCAAATCTAACGTGAACTTGACATATTTAGTCGGAACTTGGAGAACTCTTTTCGCGCAACCTTTAGTCCAGGGACTTGCGAGTTGAACAAGACATTGCTTTGCTAATGTATGTACCTGCGAGTACATTTTAGTTTTTTAAATAATTTTGTACGTCTTGTTGCAACACACCGATAGCTTAGACACCGCGTCTCGCTGCTTATGAGCGATCATAGACCCGGATTAACACTACGATCGGGCAAACAGGTTCCTTCCTCTCCCTTCCTTAACCGTAACCTGAGAAGAACAAGAAAACTCAATATGCCGCTGCAGCACACCCCTACCAAAAACGGTGACACAAGCAAGGACAACGAAACGGTTCTGGCAACCACCACAAGCAGCGGACAACAAAGTCCAACCTTTTCATTCACAACTGCGAACTCAGAGACACCTCAGCACACATCAGTATTCACAACTGTCTCCTCGTCGAACACTCCTCTTAGGACGTCGCAAGTCAATCAACAGCTGCCTACCAGTCCGACTACAGCTGGCGCGTCAGGTTTCGCAAACTCGGCCAACATGACATCAGGGGCATCATTCAACCAGCCGTTCAACGGCACACAAAACGCCTTCCGTTTCGGCACAGGCCAGCCGCCCAGCACAGCGGTTTCAGTTTTGAAAGAGACTACAGGCAGTCTCATCTCCCAACAACGGAATCGTCAAACAACAAATATCTCCTGGGAGCGCTTCAAGGACAAAGCGGCCCATTCCTAAACTCAGGAACCAGGCGTAAGGATAATAGCGAGTTAAACAGTCGCCAGAAGACACATGGCTGACACATCAAGATAAGTCCCAGGAATGGCGCGAGGAGGTAGATGCGATCAAGCAACAAATTGAGCATCTCACTCACCTAATGATGTGTCCTGCCTCAAACCGCAGTCGACTCAGCAACCTACACAAACGGGCCACGTCGACTCAGCATCATACTTCGCCAACTCGCCACAGTTTACACTTGGCAATAGATCAGCAACAGGACGCACTCCTCAACTGTCAGCTGCGGCACAAACATTTTCGCCCCCTCAGCCAAATGCAATCACAACCGCAAGCACAAACGCCGTGCCACCGAACGCGTTCCAAGAAAACACTCCGTTCGGACATCAAAACACCAACGTTTTTGCAAGTACCAAGAACTTAAAGTTTTGGAACTTCTACAAGCACGATCCTCAAGGCTGGTTCAAACAACTAGAAGATTTATTCGCGGTGAACAATGTCAACGAAGATGAAGCTAAATTCCACTTCGTAGGCACACATCTCACGCAGGACATTCATCATAACCTGCAGTACAAACTGAACACTCTTGTCAGAGGCCAGAAGTATCAAGAGCTGAAGAAAATTCTGACGCAACACCTGCCTCTTGATCGTAAGTGGCTTCGAGTATTTTGGGGCTAGCTTGGCATTTCGTGCGTCGGCCTTGCTCGACAAAGTTACCAACTTTCTGACTACCTTGTCACCGATATTCGGCTTCCATTCCCTTCGCCGAAGGTTATAATGCTTCTGTTGCTTTTCGAATTGACGGGCCATTTGCACCTTTGCTAATTCAATGGCATCCTTTATGTGCTGAATTCTACTGGATAACGGTGTAGTATGCTGCGATCCCACTTTCTGGTGAAAACTACCTGGCGTCCTAAACTCTCTTCCCGTGTTTAAGTATGCCGGAGTGTAGCCTGCTTGCGGTATTGTAGGCAAATTCTAGTTCGTGTAAAGTTTTATCCCATTTCTTCTGGTGTTTGCCTACATATTGGGCGATCATTGTTTTAACCACCCGGTTGGTCCGTTCTACCGGGTTGCATTGCGGACTGTGTGGTGGGGTATTCCGGTGATTCACCCCATTTTCTTTCAGAAATTGTTCAAATTCCCTGCTGACAAATTATCGACCATTGTCGCTGACTAGCATCTTCCGAACGGAAGAGCCCCGGGAGGGTGGCATTTCTGCCAGGGCGGTTAGGTGAACCCTGAGATTTCGGTAACCTCGGTATACCTCCCACGAAAGGAAGGGGGAAGGATCAGTAATGTTCCGAGCTGTAACTAGTCAAGTGATTGAAGGACCATCCGGTTGGCGAAGATCGAAACTAGTATACCCAGGCCCTTGTAAGCTAGTCGGGCTCTAACTAGCTGCTTGGGACTCTAGCCCTGGGAACGCTCCGGCGTAATGTATGGTTGGCCAATGCCAGAACGAGTGGGACGTTTAGAACGTGGTAGCTTGCTTAGTACGCTCGGCGGAAACGCTTGTGAACTCTCTACTGGGGAGGATAAAATCAGTACCACGGGGTCGGGGAGCCGCAGGGTAGTAAATCCTGTCCCGACAGGGTAAAGGACTCGTGGTGGCGGTGGTTGCCCGTATGCTGGGCAGAGAGTTTATCTTTCGATGTGTGAGTTGCAGCAGACAACTCGGGTATTGACCTGCAGAGTCATTAGGGATTAGATGGGTCCCGACGCCCATCCGAGCGACAGGATGACTTCCCACTTAATGTCACCAGAAATCGGTAGGCCGTTGAATGTAAACGCGTGCATTCTTTGGTCGCGTTGGCCGAGCGTATCTCGGCCCCGCGCCCCACGGGGGGCCGTGTGGGGAAGCCCAGTGCATAGCCCGCACGTTAAACTATTGGAGTAATGTCGCTGACTAGCGTGTTGGGGCAACCATGGCGTAGGAAAATTTGTTCCTTCACGTGACGGATTATGGCCTTGCTGTCTACTTTCTTAAGTGCTGCCAGATCCACCCACTTGGTAAATCTGTCCTGCATTACCAGTAGCCAGATGTTTCCCTTGTTGGATCGTGGCTGAGGTCCGACAAGATCGATCGAGACCATCTCCCAAGGGTGCTCGATGTTGGTTGCGTGCATGGTGCCCGCTTTTGTCTGCTGCTGAGCTTTGTAAGCTTGGCAATTTATGCAGCTACGTACATACTTAGCTCCTTCTTGTAGCATACCTGGCCAGTAGTATCTCCGGGCCAGCCGCTGTAGTGTTTTGGCCACTCCCAGATGAGGTCTGATTTTGACTGCGGTTAAATCGTCATGGCATTCTTTTAACACTTCGATTCTCTTTTCGGTGGGTATGCAGATTTTCCAGTCTTCGGTCGTGTCGGTATCGTTAAAATCCAACGTATGTAGGATATGGCGGTGCAGTGCTCCATTTTTGATGCAGTATTCTGGATAACTTTTTGGATCCTGTCGGACGGCAGTCAATTTCTTTGTGTACCATGTGCAGTTCGTTTTAATATCGATGTTGCATACAGCTACTGGCTGTCTGGATAGAGTATCTGCGACAGTGTTATCACTACCTCTCCGGTATTTGACCTCATAATCGCGCTGTCCTAATTCCATCGCCCATCTGGCTAACCTGCCGGACGGGTTGTCAATCTTTTCAAGCCACTTAAGAGACTGGTGATCTGTCAGGACGACAAAATGATAGCCCTCGAGATATTCTCGGAACTTCCAAATTCCCCATTTTATTGCGAGACACTCCTTTTCTGTTGCTGAATAGTTCCGTTCAGTCTGGTTTAACGATCGGCTGGCATAGGCAATCACTCGTTCTCTTCCTTCCTCTTCCTGAGTTAGGACTGCCCCCAACCCTTCGTTGCTGGCATCGGTTTGTAATACAAATGTCTTGGCGAAATCTGGGCATGCTAGGACCGGGGCTTGCACTAGGTCTTCCTTGAGCTTTTCGAACGCTTCTTGTTGGTCCGGACCCCACTCCCATTTTATTTTCTTCTTTAGTAGCTTGTTGAGGGGGGCCGTTTTCTTTGCTACCAGCGGAATGAACCTTCTGTACCATGATATTAACCCTGAAAATCGGCGTAATTCTTTGAGGTTCGTTGGTGGTTGAAGATCGGTGATTGCCCTCACCTTCTCTGGGTCTGTGTGTAGTCCTTCCTCATCAACGACATGACCTAGGTACTTCAGCTGTTTTCTGCAAAAGTGACTTTTCTCCCAATTCGGCTTCAGCTTGGCATCTCGTAATCGGCGGAGAGTTTCGCTAATCAGCTGTAAGTGCTGTTCAAAGTCCTCTGTAACAATGACTATGTCGTCGAGGTAACAGAACACATTTGGTTCTAAATCTGGTGTGATGACTGCGTTCATTAGCCGCATGAATGCGGCTGGTGCTGAGTGTAAACCGAATGGAAGCACCTTGAATTGCATTAGACCTCTTCCGGGTATAGTGAAAGCGGTGTACTTCTTGCTTTCTTCTGACAGCGGGATTTGCCAGTATACATTTTTCAGGTCGATCGTGGTTAGGTACTTTGCCCCCCGGAGTTTGTTTAGCGTCGCATGAACTTGCGGTAGCGGGTGCGCATCTTTGATGCTGATTTTGTTGATGCCCTGGAAGTTGATGCAAAGGCGCCTCTTTCCATCCTTTTTCTTGGCAAGAACTATATTAGAGCTCCAAGCGCTGTCGGATGACTCAATCACGTCTTCTTGTACATCTCCTCGACCGCCTTGTCGATTATCTGTTACATGGCGGGGTTGCGTGGCCAGTAGCGTTGCTTGATTGGATTTGATTCGGTTACCTTTATGGTGTATTCGATGAGCGGTGTGGGGCCCTGGATACTTCCGAAGAGGTCTTTCTCATATTGGATGAGTTCGTCAACTCGTGCCTGTTGATCTTGTGAGATTTCCTGAATGCCGACGCTGCTGATAGAGAGTACCAAGGCATTGGACCGGTTGGGTTGTAATTCCTTTTCGGCTATGATTACACGGATGTTCAGTTTGCGTAACGCATCCATCCCTAATAGCATTTCATGACGTAGCCCTTCCATGACAATAAACTTGCTCCTGAAGGTTGCGCCGAGGGTCGTCGCTTTACCCTCCACGTAGTCTATCGGTTCGGTGGTTGAGCCGTCGGCCAGCGTGGAGATTGTCTCTTGCTTCCCATGCAGCCAACCATTGTTTCGTCCTATCATGGCGGTTTCTGGTGTCACGAACGAACTCACTCCTCCAGGGTCAACTAATGCCCGCACCGTTTCATGATTGATTTGTACGTTTACGAGGTATCGGCAGTACTGGGGCGGTCTCCCTCTATTGCTGAGCCGCCCCTTGGTGCGTTTCCCGAACGATCCGGGAACCCGTAGCAATCTCTTGTGAGAACGCCGTCCTTTCCACATACGGAGCAGAACTTCCGAGCTATATTCTTGCAGTCGGCGCGGGAATGGCCGCGTTATTTGCACCGCCAACAGCATTCGGCTCGATTGTAATAATCGGTGGTGCTTTTACTCGTGGTGTTTTTACTCGTGGAGGCGCTATTGATGGCGGTCTTTCGTTCTTGCTCGTGGAGTTTGGCGACGATATCTTCGTATTCTTCTATGCGTTGTATGAGCTGAGGTACGTCGGTTATCTCCTCCCGACGCACCCGTAATTGTAACTCGGGTTTCATATTGTAATATATATTATCGAGTTGCTCTATCACCGTATATCCTCCCCTTCTTCTCATCAGGGTGGTCAATGCGTTGCAGTAAGCCCTTATATTCTCGTTCGGTTTCTGAATTCGTTCGGCGACCTGTCTGGTTAGATTCCGCCGCTCACCGCTCGATAAATAAAAATTTCTCAGCCTGCTTTCGAGCTCTTCCCAGGATTGACAGTCGCTGGCGTAGTTGCGCCGCCATTGCAGGGCTTCCCCACGCAGCAGCTCCGGTGCACCTTGCAGCAGCTGTTCACTGGTGAATCCGTATGATGCCTGTAGTTCCCGGACACGTTCTAGGAAAGTGTAGACGTCTCTTCCCTCAAAATGACAGTTCCACTTGCGTATTTGGTCGAGAACTTTATTTTCTCCAGGTGATATTTCTGGTGGATCTCTGGTCCGGCGTTGCGGGTTTCTTCAAGTGTTCGTTGGATCAACTCATAGCGTTCGAGCTCTAGGTCTTGCTTTAGGTCAGCTTCTTCGTCATACCCATTTGGATCTTCTGTTTTCCCGATGAAATCTTGCGGGTTCTTTCGGGCATATCGCACTAGTCGCTGGCGAAGCTCTACCACGGTACCCTCATGGTTGAGGTTTCTCCCCTTCAGCTCGGCGATAAGCTGCTCCTTGTCGAGGCGGTAAATCCAGCCGACCCGCATCGTAAAAGAAAAATTTCCTGGCTTTACTTCGATGCGAAATCTCGTATACAACAAAGAAAAATTTTTTTAGGCGAAATATTCTTAATCAGGTCCCTGTCCGAGCGCCATGTAACGGTTCAACTTTCCCCAGGATTTGGACAGTCAGTCGGTTCCAGGATCTGGATTAGGGAAAGGGGCAATAAAAGAGTCTGTTCTTATGTTTTTTAATGTTAACAAACTATATTTCCTTAAGTAGATAATAGTAATTGGGAATCAGTTGTTAAATCCCGTCTGAAACAGAAATCAATTATGCGTTTGGTTAAAAATATTTCGCCTTTACAAATGGAATTGTTTAAACTAGCGCTGTTAACAATTTACTCGACTTCGCTACAATAATGCGTCGGTGGTTACGGCTACGGTGTTTTGGTACGGTGACGGTATGGCGGATCGATGATGGGTTTGGAGGTTAGGATTTCATTCGGTACGGTGGAGTCGTGTGCGCACGGCTACACCGATCCGGGTGACTTACGTAACAACAATCTCGACCGCCCGGTGTGCGCACAGTAGCGGCCAGGATAGTGTAACGGGATTTTGAGGTTACCCCTCGGATTTATGAAGTCGTGTGCGCACGGCTTCACAAATCTTCGTCGCTCGTCTCGTTCCTCTATTTATCCTGTGTGCGCACAGAGATAAAGCGAGTCGTGAGATGTCGGCGTAAGGCTGGCTTTGTAGATTAGGATTTTTACGGTGGCACCGGGTATCGTCACGTGTGCTCACGACGGCAATTCGGAGTTTCGGGTTTCGGAGTTTCGGGTTTCGGTTCGTCTACCAAATCGTCACGTGTGCTCACGAGACGACTTCGTCGGCGTAGATCTATCTCTCGCTGCTCCCTGTAGTAACGTGTGCGCACGATGCTACCTGGAGTGGAGCTCGAGTAGAACTGTCTACCGTGTTGCGTTGTCCGCCTTATAAAGGCGCGCGGTGTGGATACGTCTGAGTGTGTACGCCGCTCGCGCCGCCTGGCGCGCCGTTGCTGAGCTGTTTGACGGCTGTCGCGCTTCGCGCTCGTGCGGACTCGCCTTGTGAATGTTGCGCGCTCGCGCCCATTTCGCGTCGTGTGTATTCGCGCGTTACGCATGTTTATGTTTATCACGGTCGTCCTCATGTATATTTATATGTGCGAGACTCGTGTCTCGTCACAACATGACTTTAAACATAAACCATGACACTCTTAAAACAATAGTTGACGAAATAGACACGAGCATGTTAAATAAACTAGATGACAATGATCTAGATAAATTTAAAGAAATTGTCGAAAAGCCGATCGACACAGTAGCTCTGAAGTTTTTCGAACTTCGTCTCGAGGCTCAACCAGAAACTAGCCCTTCGGCATACGTAGAAACACTAATAGATATGAAAATTTATTGAAAATAATTAAATCAAACGAAAAACGAATTAAATCACTCGAAATTGAACACACAACATATAACAATACACTTCTTAAATTCGATGAAACGTTACAAAACTTAAAAACCTGCATCGAAAATTCTAACAAAACTTTTACGGAAGAATTTCAAAACTTAACGGGTAAACTCAATAAGATTCGGTCATCAAATCACGAACCGGACGGAAATAATACAACCCTAAGTTTTACGTCTAAATCACCTAAACTCAAACCACCAACATTTAAAGCTGACATTAAAGAAAAACCAATGCGGTATTTACGCGATTTTAAGAGATACATAGACGTTTTAAATGTAGACGGCTCTGAAATGAATATAATAATAATTAGTCAAACGTTAGAAAACACGGCTTCTTCGTGGTTCGACATTGCACAATACATAATTAATAATATATCTGATTTTGAAAGAAAATTTGAAGCCCGGTTTTGGAACGAAGATATCCAAGATGAGTGGTCACGGAAAGTTGAGTACAACAGATATAATTCTGGTTCAAAATACTCTCATCTTGAATATGCTACGTACGTCTGGGGATTCGCGCAAGATTTAGAACGAAACTTTTCAGAAGCTGAACTTGTAAAAAAAATTTCACACCATTTTGACTGGGATATCCGTTTTACAGTTAAATCACAAAATATAAACACACAAGATAAATTTTTTGATTACTTGCTTTTAAAGATAACAGTCATAGTAAAAAATAATCTCTATTTAAGAAAAAATTCAATTCCTACGATTCGAACACAGAATCCTCTGGAAATTATCAAACGAATAAAGCTACAAATCAACAATCAAATTTTCAAAACAAAAATTTTGCAAAGAAGACTCCTCAAATGCAAACGTTAAACGTAATCGAGGCAACAACGAGCAACCCAACAAAACCTACTATTAAAGAAACGGGCACAAAACCTAAAACAGTAACCTCGAAACACATTACGACAAACTTCTCATTAGAAGATTCATTAAATCATTGCTTAGAAGATACTTGGGGTACGTTGATAAAAAACCAATAACAGTTGTTTCTTGTGCCTCGGAAAATAACCTAAAAAATATTTCAAATATACAAGGAACAACTGATAAACAAATTTCAGTTTGCACAATTTTCAATAATCCTCGAGAGGATTTATTATACGAATCAAATGACGAATTTAAAAATGAGATTTGCGCTTGTCCTGAAATTGAGATTAAAATTAATAATATTCCAATAAAAGCTTTGGTCGACACCGGAAGTCAAATTACATGCATTTCAGAAAATTTCTATCTGTTAAACATTGATAAATTTAAAAATATTCCTACCTTACCTATAGTGGGTACAATAATTCGAGGGGCGACTGGCCTAAAATCAACTTGTTTAAACAAACAAATAATGTCGTGTACACAAATTGGTACTTGTATGAAAGACTTAATTTTCTTAATAATTCCAAAGTTAATCCGTGATTCTATTCTCGGAATCGACTCAATCAAAGAATTTGGTACTATTATAGATACAAAAAATGATGAAATCATAATACATATAAATGATAAAATTGAAAAATTATCTTATAAAAGCAAAAGTTTATTAGAATCAAACATGGATCATCGCTATATAGAGATACTCGAGGAGGATACAACTATGAATGTTGATTCTCACTCACTTTATTTAAATGAATTAACGTATCGACAAAATAATCGTAATTCATTAGTTGATCCATGCGATATTACTGATATGGAAATCAACGAAAAAATTAAATCCTGTGTAGTAAAAAATCCAGAAACGATCAATAAACTAAAAAATTTAATTCAAAAATATCGTAAAGTATTCTATAAAAAACCTGGAAGATTAGTCGGTTTTGAATATAAACTAAAATTAAAAGAAAATCCTGAACCTTTCTTCATTCCTCCGTATCCAGTAAATATGAATATGAAAAGTAAGTTACGGGAGCAAATTGAAGTAATGTTAAATTGGAAAATTATACGTCGATCAAGTAGTAATTTCATAAGTCCATTTGTACCGGTAATAAAAAAGAACAATACAATTCGTTTATGTTGAGATGCACGCAAAATAAATGAAATGTTTGAGGATGATCTTGAATCACCTCAAAACATAGAACTTCTACAACAATATCACGGTATAGAAGTCATGTCGAGTCTCGATTTAACGTCAAGTTTTTGGCAAATACCTCTAAGGGAGGAAAGTAAGCAGTACACTGCATTCATGTTCGAAGGAAAATTATACGAATTTGAAGTAGTTCCTTTCGGTACAAAAATAAGCAGTGCGGCTTTAATTCGCGGTTTATTCCACGTTACAAAAAATCTCGGTGATTTCATATTGAATTTCGTGGATGATTTTCTGTGCATTTCAAAAAGTGAAAAAGATCACTTGAATCACTTAGAAAGATTATTCGAAAGTTTAATTAAATGGAATTTCACGTTAAATTTTGAGAAAACGGAATGTTTTAAAGAAGAAACAAAAAAAAATAAGATAGAAGCAATAAAAAATTACCCTATTCCAAGAAACATAAAACAGCTACAAGCTTTTCTTGGAACTATACATTTTTACGCCAAATTCGCGAACAATCATGCAAATGAACTACTTCCATTATTGGAATTATTGAAAAAAGATAAACAAAAGAACTGGGGGTGGGGGGACAGACAACAAAAAGCCTTTGAGCGCGTAAAATAACTTTTTGAAAAAATGTCTGTCTTGCATATCCTGATCCTTCAAAGCCGTATATTCTTCGCTGTGACTCTTCCGATTTCGCAATCGCGGGTGCACTTTCGCAGATTGATAACAAAGGAGATGAACGGGTTATTATATACATTAGTAGAACATTAAAAGCAGCAGAACTTACATATTTTATGACGGAAAAAGAATTACTCGCGATTATATGGAGCCTGCAGAAACTTAGTACATATTTACGCGCGGCTAAAGTATATATAAAGACTGATCATAAGGCTTTAATTTTCTTATTCAAATGTAAATTCGTCGGAAATCGGATTCGTAGATGGATTCTCGGCTCGCAAGATTATAATATACAAATTGACCATGTATCGGGAAAAGAAAATGTGGTGGCCGACATGCTTAGTCGACATCCAACATATAATCCAGACGATAAACGAAAATCGGGTGAAATCATTATTGCAATCGAGATCAGAATTTTTCTAAACAATTAACGAATAAATTTAAATCTTTGTCAAAAATTCAGAAAGATGACGAATATTTAAATGATTTAATTATGAAATATAGGGACAATCAAGATTCAAATAAATTAACATACTTAGTTGAAAATAACATTATTTACAAAAAGAATCAATCGAATTCTGAACTGATAGAAAATATTCTAATAAAAACAAAAAAGATTCAGTTCCTAAGAAAAAATGGATTACGAAAGCAATATTAATATCCTGTAAAACTAAAGAGTTGTTATATAATATATAGAAAAAGAATCCAACAAATATGAAACTGAAAATGGATTATAAAAATTATGAAAAAATTTTGAATAAGGTAATTAAAGATGCTAAGTATAAATACGAAAATAATGCCATTAGAAAATGCAGTGGTAATTCAAGACAGCTTTGGAGCATAATAAATGATAAGTTAGGAAAAAAAGAAGCAAGGAGGATCACTTGATAGTATAATAGTTAAGGATCAGAAAATTGATGACAAGACTACTATTGCGAACACTATGAATGAATATTATTATAATGTAGGATTAAATTTAAGCAATCAAATTAAAAAAATGGACTTAGAACAATTGAAACTGCCAGTTCGAAACAACTACTCAATTTTTATTAATCCAACTAATATGTATGAAATTCAAAATATAATTATTGCAATGAAAAAAAGGTTGGTGCAGTAGATAATATTAGTGCAATAACTATCAAATCTTTATCGAAACATATATCAAAAACGTTAGAGTATATATTTAATCTATGCATACAGCAATCAATCTGGCCTAATGCGCTGAAAAAAGCAGATATTGTACCTATATATAAATCGGGAGAGAATAGTTCTATTAGCAACTATAGACCAATATCGCTAATTTCTAACATTGCCAAAATACTTGAAAAAATCATACACAATAGACTTTATAATTTTATCATGAAGCACAAAATAATATCTGATAGACAATTCGGCTTTCTAAGAGAGGAACGAAGGATGCTCTCAATTGTCTATCAAATATTATATATAGAAACCTAGATAAAAGCAAACCGATTATAACTGCGTTCTTAGATCTGGCTAAAGCCTTCGATACGGTAGATCACAGTATACTGCTGGACAAATTAGAAAGATACGGTGTAAGAGGAGAAGCATTAAAATTACTCAGCAGCTATCTATCTGATAGGAAACAATGTGTAAAGATAAGTAACGGCAAGAGTGAGTACAAAAAAATTATGATAGGGGTTCCACAAGGAACAATACTTGGCCCTCTATTTTTCATATTATACGTGAATGACCTACTGATAGATATGCAAAATGAAACAATATTATCTTACGCTGATGACACAGTTATCATCTCATGTGATAACTCGTGGACAGCTGCGCAAGAAAAATTAAATGAATATCTTCATAAGGTGGCAATATGGCTAAACCTAAATAAATTATCGCTCAATGTAAATAAAACCGTATATATTGCATATGGCAATTACTGTGATAGTGTGCCTAGCACCTTAAACATCAGAATTGGTGATAATGTAATAAATAGAGTAGACAGTTGTAAATATTTAGGTTTAATAATAGACTATAACATGAAGTGGGATAAACACATAAATTATATTATAAAAACAACAAGATATTTAATCTTTATTTTTGCGAAGCTAAAGAAATTTATGGATAGTAAAACGCTAATGTTACGCCTTCTTTCAAAGTATTACAAACTATGGTATCATTGCATGGGGTGGGGTTTATAGCAATTACTTAAATTTAATTCAAGGAATACAAAAGAAAATACTTCGAATTATAAATAAAAACTGTTATATAGCAGAGAACCAACCTCTAAGTATAAGGCAAATGTTCGAACTAGAGTGTATAGTATATCATTATAATGAATTAAGAGACAGATACATAAGAAGTACAAACAAGATACGAAACAAGAATCTACCATTGCCTAACATTGATAAAACAGTAAGCAAGAAAAGCAGTTATTTCGTGGCTGTGAGTGCATTTAACACGCTACCGAATGATCTCAAAGATTTAGCAATAAGTAAAATCTCTATGAAAAGAAAATTAAAGAGGTTTATAGAAAAGAATTAACTTTTGGATGTTTTATTTGTTATATTTTTTAATATTTTAATATTGTTAACTTGCTATGAAAAGGAGAAAGGGCATGATAGCGTTAAATGCGTTATCTTGGCTCTATATGATAGTTTTAAGTATATCAGTATTAGTGATTATGCCATCCCTATGTACAGGCAACTGTGTTTGCCTCTATAGGATGCCTTTTAACGGGCATAATTATATGGTGTTGAAATAAACAAATAAATAAATAAATAAATTCATATAAAATCATGGTTCCTAGAAACATGATAGAACAAATAATTCTTGAAACACGCGAAATATACGGCCATGTTGGCGCGAAAAAGATAATCCGTGTGTTAGAAGAAGATTTTTACATAAAAAAATTTAAGACATAAATCGCAAAAACTTATTTCATTTTGCGACTCATGTCAAAGGAACAAAGTTTCCACTAGACCATGCGTTGTGCCAATGGAATCTATAATTCCGGAAGCGCCACATGACTTACTATCAATCGACTTCTTTGGTCCGCTACCGACCGGACGCGGCGGCATGAAACATATTCTTGTAACAATAGATGCGTTTTCAAAATTTGTTGTATTATATCCGATCCGTAGACAAACTTGTGCTACAACGATAAGAAAAATTTTTAACGAATATATTTTATTGTATGGAAAACCGAAGCGCATTTCGTGTGATCACGGCTCACAATTTACGGCAAAGGCGTGGATAGAAAAATTACAAACAGAAAACATAGATTTAGTATTTTCATCTATTCGACATCCACAGAGTAACATAGTTGAACGCGTAAATAAAGAACTTGGGAGATTTTTTAGAACATTCACTAGCGAAAACCATACCGGCTGGGTCGGATATATTAATATTATCCAGACTATTATAAACGAAACTCATCACGATACTACAAACTTTACTCCACTCGAACTACATTTAGGTATAAAGCCAAAACGGGCATGGAAAAATTGGATCCACATAATTGATCCAGAAAATGAACCGTCACATGAACAAAAAATTTTCTTAGCACGCGAACGAATTATTTCAAAAGCTCAAAAGCGGGCTGAAAAATATAATTTATTAAAAGAACCATTTTTTGTTGAATTTAACGAAGGAGACGAGGTCCTCGTAAAATCTAACAATGTATCAGATTTAGAAAATAAAAAATCTCGAAATTCTTTTCCATTTACGAAGGTCCATACATCATTCAAAGAAAAATTGGAAAAACTTCATATTTTTTAATTGACCAAGAAAATAAAAAGAGAAAGGTCGTTTTCACATAAGTGATTTAAAAAAAATATAAACGGAAATGTATAGAGACATTAGAATAATTAAATATTGTAACTGTACATATATACACATAATTTTATATGTAAAGAAAAAATGATTCATTGTACAAAACATACCCTACAAGTAAATTCTTTTATCATAAAAATACATTTAAAAAATGTAATTAAGCTAAGTACTTGTAGAGGAATTAAAATTTCAAAAATAAAAAAAAAACTATAATTAAAATAAAAAGAAATTAATAACTTCATTTAGAGCAATGCAAACACGACTTAAGCATATTTCATAAAGCCTAATAAAGGAATGTAGTCAAAGTCACTGTCTTCCCCTTTTTTCATCAAAACACTACAATGCCGTGTCAATACCTTCAAAACAAACTCCCACTACGAATTTGAGGGGTATAAGTTTTTCATAAGTTTTTTCTGCAAATGTTGGCCTATATAACGGCAAGCTAGAGCTGACTATCGTCAGTACATTTTTGAGAGTCGCAACTTTTAAGCGCTTTTAAAAAAGAATCTATTGGCAATATGGGACGCATTTTTAAGCGCTCAAACCATACATCAGTGGTTTATCCACGTAAATTAATCTCCGGGCAGGACGTTTGGGTCCAGACTGTCCAATTTGGACAGGAGGCAATCCAGCCTGGAGATCGCGAAATTACGCCGCGAACAACCGAGGAACGCGCACGGCTTACATATACGTGGAAGTCGCGTGGTGTTAGAATGCCGTACGGTCGAGCAGTTCAGTGCGACATACCTTCAACTCCTATAATACCGAAGGAGAGCCTCACGCCTCCTCCTATAACCGCAGCACAACCAACATCTGCTACAACCCAACCACGGATCACGGCAATCGAGTCCGTGCGCCTCATCTCGAAGCGATTCAAGAAGCTGAGATGCAAGGAGAGAGCTCATCGGATCGAGGAAAAGCTGCATGCGCTTTTCGACGCAGCGGCAATAATCACCTCCACTACAAAGCCCTCTCCGGTGAGCGGAACCAACGAGGTACTTGACGCTCTCCTCCGCCGACCATCGCAGAAGCCGAACCCCTTCGCAACTTTTGGCTACGGGTCCAAGGTCTGGCAGCGACAAGTCCACATAGACTTCGAAAGCGAGTGGAACTCGATGAAGAAGGAGAAGGCGAGGCAGAAGAGGAGTAAGTGTGGTATACAGACAACAACCTAAGGTAAAAAATGCTCCAAATGTAGCAATACATATTTTTTCAATGAATTTACTCAATACATATTTTTTTTTTTAATCTACTTAGAAAAATAATTTTAAATCTGAATCATTTTTTCTGGAGGTGTAGTAGAAATTTATCAACTAGTTGGGACTACTAGGGGACTATGTAATGCCCTATACACGATCCGGCGTGTAACTTCCGTTCTTTCGTTAACATATACATTTTAAAAATCCTAAAAAACATCCGACTCTGCCTATACAGCGAGCGCACGGAATGTTTTGGCGCGTCCCCACTGTTCTCACCTCCTACGAAACCAGCAGCTACGCAGTAGTCATCGCAGCGACGGCGGGCCATCGACGCGTATGTGTGCATGCGCGTCCCCCTTCTCTCTCCAGCTACGAAGCCAGCATCAGCAGCAGCGCGTTGCGTAATACTATTTTTATATATATATATATATATATATATATATATATATATATATATATATGTGAGCGTAAGCGAGCGACGGCGAGTCGTGCGCATCCGAGTATGTTTGTATGAATGATAAATGTAAATATGAATGAAAGATAGTATGATTCTGTGAATGTGCGAATATTTTCGGCGGCTCAATCAGCGCTCGCTTAGCGGCCTATAAAAGGCCATGCGAGGCCTGTGTTCAATCACTAGCGGCAGCACCTTCAAGCGCCCTAGTCTACTCTGGCAGCACTTTTAAGCGCCTTAGTACATATATAGAAATCTACTGCAAAATTAAGCGTAGAATTTAAATAATTATAAAATTCGAGCAGCACTTTTAAGCGCTCTAACACATACTCTACAGCAAAATTAAGCGTAGAGTTTAATAATATTTACTAATCGCATAACAGAAGTCTTCATCAAAAAATAAACAAAATTGTAACTAAATTTGATTTAAAAAGAATAATAGCAACAATAGGCATTATTCTTATGTTAAATTATTTTTGTTAATATACACACTATTTTAAATATAAACAAGAGTTTATAATTATTGCGTTGCATATCCATTACCCACAACCCCGGACCTACTATTATTATTATTATTTATTTCATTTAAAATCAATTTTCTTTCTATATTATTCGTTAAATAATAATTTAAAGTAAAATTAATTTATTCCAAATCTGAATTCGGATCCACGGTTCAGATTTGCAAATGTTTATCACTTTTTCTGATAAATATTAGACTTATTATTTCTTTTATTAAAATCTAATATTAAAAAAGTACCAAGGACCAGTAAGAAGAAGTGATGAGCGTTTCAATATATTAAATGTTTTATTATTTTTTTAAAAAATATATATCAATATTTATTGTTGTATAAATTAAAGTATTATAATTTTTATTTGTTACAAGTAGATATCAACTTCTGAAAATGGCAGATATTATGGATGAATGCTTACAGCAAGTTAAGCTCTTAGAAGAAGTTGATAAATTATTATTTTCTACTACTGCTGCAGTCGATTTATCCACCATAACACGATGGAAAAATCACTTTCTTCTATCAATAAAGACTTTTCGGAAGGTTTTAAGAAATAACAAACTTTCAATTGCACAAAAACAAAGTATTTTATGTACTTTAGCAAAAGTATAATGTATGAATGCAAGACTTGAAGTTATGGCTAAAAGAAAAAGTGGCGGTGGAGTACAGGTAATAAAGAAGACTATCGCTGATCGTGTGCGTTGGATTGATATGGACAACACTTTTAAAAATCGCATGAGGACTGTGGTTATAGCAAATTTAACGCATATTGATGTACTTAAATTTCTACAAGATGCATCAATATTATTTTGACGAGGAATAAAAAATATGATTGCTAAACACAAAGCTTTAAAAGTAAACACTGTTTTGACATGTAAATTTAAAAAAATATGTACAAAAAATAATGAAGATGCAGAAGAAGAAGAAGAGCGCATTGAGATAAAATATTTTAACACACAAAATTATGAAATTTTATCGAAACTAATGTTACTGAACCTCTACTCGTGGATATTGAGGAATTTCAAGAACGTGACTCGGGCTGGACTCTTCATTCAATTGAAAATTTACAGTTAAACACAATTCAATTTAATCCAATACGCACTGGCAGCTCTTATATACCCTTACCAGCATTTATAGAAAAAAGGAAAGCATGTATCAATGTTCAAAACTATGATTACAAATGCTTCATATGGGCAATTTTATCTGCATTATATCCTGTAGAACGTACAAATCATCCTAACAGAATAAGTAATTATATTCAGTATGAAAACACCTTGGATATGAAAGGTATTGAGTTTCCTGTATCATTGAAAAATATACCAAGATTTTAAAAGCAAAATACTACAATCTCCATCAATGTTTTTGGATTAGATAATACAAATCTTGTACCTCTCTATTCAACATCTTGTAAAAAGAGTAATCATGTAAATCTTCTGTAACTAACGAATGATAAGTTAGATAATAGTGGTGAGTTTGTATTATCAGAGTCACATTATGTATACACAAAACATCTATCGCGTTTCATTAGTAATGATTTTAGCATAAAAGGAAGAAGACTATTTATATGTGATAGATGTCTAAATTTTTTTTACAAAGAAGATAATAATTTAACTAAGTATGAAGAATACTGTAAAAAGTTAAATAATTATAAAATAAGATTTCCAAGTGAAAATAATAATGTTATAATGTTCAAATATCATTGCTATAATGAAAATTTACCGTTTATAATATATGCAGACTGTGAGTGTTTGTTAAAACCAATAAGACAAGATGTGAAAACTAACACTCGACCAGTACAAAGTCATGAAATTTATAGTATAGGATACTATCTAAAATGAAGTTACAATGACTCCTTATCGAAATATAACTTTTATAGAGGTCACGAAGCTTCAAGATGGTTTGCTAAACAGTTAAAAAATATAGAAGAACAAATAAGTGCTTTATATGTGAATCCTTTATCTATACCAGTTACCTAACTACCAAGACTCTAAAATTATTCCAGTTGTGTTTCATAATTTAAGTGGTTATGATGCACATTTTATTATATCGGATGTAACAAATTATTTCCCAGGACAAATTGATTTACTCCCTCTAACAAAGGAAAAATATATTTAATTTACAAAACATGTAGAGAATAGTAAAATTAAATTTAGATTTTTAGATTCATTTCGGTTTATACCTTCTTCTCTGGAAAAATTGGCATCATATCTACAGGACTACAGAATTGTTAATAAAGAGTTTAATGATCATAGCAGAGAACAGATTGATCTGTTAACAAGAAAAAGTGTTTTACATTATGAGTATATAAGCTCATGGGACAAGCTAGAAGAGTGTGAATTACCCAAAAAAGATGATTTTTTTAGTATGCTGAATGATTTGCATATATCTGATAGTGATTATGAACATGCACAAAATGGGTGGAAAACATTTAATGTTAAAAAACTTGGTGAATATTCTGACCTCTACATGAAAACTGACATCTTGCTACTAGCAGATGTCTTTGAAAATTTTCGAGACCAGAGTATGCAAGTCTATGGCCTCGATCCTGCTCACTATTATACTACTCCAGGCTTTTCCTGGGATGCAATGCTTAAACATACAGGTGTTCAATTAAAACTTTTAACAGATATTGATATGGTACTTTTTATAGAGCGTGGAATCCGAGGTGGTTTAAGTCAGTGTTCAAATCGGTATGCAGCAGCCAATCATAATTATATGCTTGAAAAGTATAATAAAGATAATTAAAATGAATATTTAATTTATTTAGATGCGAATAATTTGTATGAATTCGGACTTTCACAATGTCTTCCATACGATGAATTTGAGTGGTTTGAAAATTTTGAAAATTTCGATTTATTTTCCATCGCATCAGATGCTTCTCATGATTATATTTTAGAGGTTGATTTAGATTATCCTAGCGAAATACACGATGAGCATAATGATTTACCATTTTGTCCGGAACATGCAAAACCTCCTGGATCAAAGCAAGAAAAACTTTCAGCTACGCTTCATCCTAAAAGAAATTATGTAATTCATTATGTTGCTCTCCAACAAGCTCTTTCTAACGGTCTTCGTCTCATTAAAATACATAAAATTCTAAACTTCAAGCAGTCTCCATGGCTCAAATCATATATTGATTTGAACACTAGTATGCGAGCAGTAGCAAAAAATGAATTTGTAAAGAATTTTTTCAATTTAATGTACAATGCAGTGTTTGGCAAGACTATGGAAAATGTAAGAAAAAGAGTTTCAGTCAAGCTTATGAGTAAATATGATGGAATATATGGTGTAGAAGCTCAAATTTCAAAGCCAAACTTTCACAGTAGTTCAATATTTAATGAAAATTTAGTTGCCATACAGCTAAATAAAACTGATATACTTATAAATAAACCAATTTATGTTGGACTTACAGTTCTAGATATCTCCAAGACATTGATGTATGATTTTCATTATAATTATATGCGACAAGTGTATAAAGATGATTGTAAATTATTGTATACAGATACTGATAGTTTCATCTATGCTATTAAATGTAATGATTTTTATGAAGATATGAAAAGAAATATTCATAGATTCGATACTTCAGATTATCCTGCAGATAATATATTTAACATACCTCGTGTTAATACAAAAGTCATGGGACTTATGAAAGATGAGTGTAATGGTCAGATTCTTACGGAGTTCGTCGGATTAAGAAGCAAAATGTACAGTACACGTGTTAATAATCAAGATAGTATGAAAAAAATTAAAGGCTTTAGTTGTAAAGAAAACCATTAAATTTAGTGACTACTTGAACTGTCTACGTAATTCATGCATTCAGAGTCGAGAGCAGTATGCTATAAGATCAAAACTTCATAACGCCGAGACCATTAGACAGAGAAAGATCGCTGTTAGTCCTTATGACGATAAAAGATTCCTTCAAGAGAACAGTACCGATACGCTTGCCCGGGGGCATTACAAAATACTACAAAATGGGTAAGTTCAAATTATAACTATACACATGTTTTATACAAAATTCAATTTAGAAACGTTTGATTCCAGTAAAGAGAAGTGTGTACGATAAACGGAAGAGCCAACCATTCACTTGATGTATACATGGAGATTTGCACATCATGAAGCTCGATGTGGAAAGTGGGAGGAGGTAGCACGTGATCGAGAACGTTTCAGGCGAAGAATCGTACAAGCGAATAAAATTATAATGCCTATACTTATGAAAAAAAAAATTGAAGAAAATGTAAAATAAATGAACAATAAATTCTTTTTTATTAATTATAATTTATTTTTGTGTGTGTATGTGTGCTTACATATCATTCTTATTAATCCAACTGTTATGAGTATTATCAAAACCTAACCATTTTACATAAACTCTATTACCACTTTTTTCAAAACCTTTTCAATCAAATAGATATCTGGATATTTAGTCTTGAGAAGTTCTTCCTCATAGAATCCTCCAGCTATTGGCTTGTCTTGATAATCCTTTAGATAATAAGTGTAGGGCTTTGTAGGTGAAACTAGTGTTATTGTAAAGACTTCGGTTGACCAATTGGGTGTATAGACTTGTTGAAAACCTCCTTGTTTCTGCTTACACGCACCTTATCTCCAACTTTAAATTTAGCTCGTTTAAACAGACCTCTTTTCAGCTTTTGAATTCGATTAAGTATTTGTTTAACTTTGCCTCTATTCACTTCAGCAGGCTTCATTCCTATTGTTCGATGTCGACTATTATTATACTGCAAAGTTACATCTTGTAAAATGTCCAACCATTTATATGTGCCACGTAGACTAAATAACTTCCACATATTGCTTTTTTGAGTGCGATTGAAACGTTCACAAATTGATGATTTAAGATTACTGTAAGCGGAATATAGATGAATTTTGTAACTTTTCATTAGTTTATAAAAATCCTTATTGTAAAACTCCTTTGCACGATCTGTTTGAAAATTTTTTGGAACTCTTTTTTGCATTAGTATTGATTTCATAGCTTGAGCTACACACTTACCAGTTTTTTGTTTCACTGGCACAGTCCAAGCATACTTTGAGAATACATCGATAACAGTGAGCAGGTATTTAAACCCTTTATTCTGTTTGGCATATGGAATCATTTCAACAAGATCTGCCTGCCATGTTTCGTCGATGTCTTTGATGAGAAAAGAGCGACGTAGATAACGACGTCGAGCAGGTTTATGAAGTTCCTCCACTAGTCCTGCTTTCATCCTGATTTACTGTAGAATTCAAGATTTGTAATTTCTCATGCAAATCTGCTAGCGTATTATTTATTCTAGATAGTTCAGCTTCAATATTTATAATTTTGTCATTTACTACCTCCTGCAAATATTTGACAATTTTTTCAGTTCTTCGTTCAATTAAATTATTTACAGTCTTTAAATTTACAGCATCATCTTGATCTGCAGAATCACCTACATGACACAGTTTTCGGTTCTCGAAATCAAAATTTCCATCACCAGTCAGCTTGAATCCTAGTCCAGGCGGTCCTCGAGATACGTCTCCGTGGACTAGCTGACGTCCAAACACGTCAATGCTCATTTTGATACTGAATTCCAGCTTCACGTAGCTCCTCAATGATTGATTGTATTTCGATTATATGGTTATTATTGCCAGCAGTTGTTTCAACTACGAGTAGCCTTAAACGATCTACAAGCTGTAACGTCCCGTACAAGCTCCATAAAAAACTATATAAAATAAAAAAAAATTGAAATGTATAGAATACATTTTTAACTAGGATAAGCCCGCGCTACAGCTGACTCCACATCTCCAGCAGCGCCACGAGCCAGCAAGCGGTGGTAGCAGTAGCAAGAGAAGGAGAAGCGGCGAGCGCAGCGGCGCAAAAGAAGAAGAAGCGGCGGCGGCGGCGTAGCGCGAGCTCATATTAAATTATTTGTATGAATGGGTTTTGTATATAGGTGTGAATGTCTGTGTGAATGTGATAGTATTTTCGGCGGCACGATCCCCGCTCGCTCCGAGGCCTATAAAAGGACCCGCACGGCCAGTATGAACTCACTAGCTCCAGCGCAATTTAGGCGCCTAGTCTCTTCTCAAGAGCAAGTCACGCCTTGAGAAGATAAATAACTTAGAAATTTTCGAATATTATAATATTATCTACACTTATAAAATTTCAAGTTAGGCATTATATCGCAAATTAAAGTGTATCAGTCCTACACTTTTTCATAAATTCAAAGACTGGTCAACTTATAAAAATTTCAAAATAGAACAGATATCGCAAATTTAAGCGTATCTATCTAAAAACCTATTTGTAAAAATCAAAGCGGATTTACATATTCAATTTTTGTGATATATAGAATATATGCAAAATTTACGCAATATTCTATTATATATTTATTTGAATATATTTAGTTTTGTTATAAAGAACAAAAATCTCTTTATTGCAAAAAAACCTCCACTACCTGGTATCCCGGACCTGAACATCATAGTTGAGAATTATTATAAAAAATTAAAATCTGTCTACTCAATCTGTTGTCAGAATCACGACGCAGATTAGTAAATGTTCGCGACTTGTCAGAAAGTAAAATCAATAGATTTTGTATTCTTACATAAATTTAAATAATACAGGACCGAGATAAGTCGTGACCGTTTTAAAGCTCGTTTGGATCATTCCAATAAATGTAATCCGTATGAGTATTTTTACGAGCGATCTTATACGACATGAGCCCCTTACCACTTTTGCCAATCTTGATAATTTTACTCACAAAATCTGCATATTTCTTACTTGCATTTTCACGAATATTCTCCGCCGGATCATAGTATTTTTTGTGTGCACTTGTAGTCTTTAGAATCGTAGCATATTTTTATCATCATCAGTGATTAAAGTATCATCAGGATATTTCTTGAATAATAATTCCACTAGACCTGAAGTCTTTGCATACTCTTTGTCACCGATGATGATTTTATCGTTTCTAAAACTTATTGGACTATTTCACATCATGAGTGAACCATTACGCATTTTTCGCACCCCATATGTTGTATCTAAGGTTTGTACTTGTCCATTAAGCAACAATTGAACATTTTTATCAACACTATCGTCAGTTTATTCATCATCCAAATCATCAGCATCATCTTTAGTGATGGTTTCTTCCTGATCCGAAATATTTGAATCACCAACAGCTGATTCAAAAGCTGATTCTCCGATATCGTCGTCGTCGTCGTCGTCGTCGTCGTCGACGTTGTCATCGTCTTTCTTTCTAATCCATTCTAATTTTCTCTTCTTTCTCGTTTCTTTTTTAACTGCTACTGCTGCTGCTGCTGCTCCTACTGCTGCTGGCGATAAATTTCTTTCACTTACATTGATGAGCTTTTCTAGAGGTTGAACGATTGGCTTGAACGAGTCATTCAAACTTTTTTCCGCTTCTAATTTATGTAGCTTTAATAAATTATACTTTCTTTTCACAGCGTTTCGAGCTTTCTCAACTTCACGCAGGACTGTAGTATTTTATTAAAATCAGACATCTTGATAGTTTAGAGTCTCAAAACTGAATGCTAAATTTCTTCCGAATTCTGTATATTTATTACAAACTGATCAAAGCCTTTTCTGTAGCGACCATTATTAATATGACGATCTTTGTCTATGTCGAGAAAACTATGATTGCCATCATTCCAGCACATTGAGCAAATATCTTTGAAACGTTGATATGTCATATCTGTATTAACATGATCGTTGTAAACATGTTTTAAATTCATATCATCTTGTCGAAAAATCACCAACAAATTGACACTGTCGCGCACCAAGTGTTTCGGTACTTGTGCAGACGACACAAGTAAAAGCAATCTACACTTTTATGTCTACCCATGCAGTAAAAAGCTTTGACATTATCCTGCTTTTCACAAGCAATATCATCAAAGACAAAAATTGAATTTGGTTGAGCTTCATCGGGTGATACGACAAGATCGTGTTCACCGAACGGTAAGTACTTGATTCCCTCCAAAGGCTCGACCAGTTGCTCCAAAAATTTATATTTTGGCTGATTTAGAGATTTCGAGTATACGTAAATATTTTCAAATACCAGACCATTAGGATGAATGATCAGTGATAAGAGAGCGTTCGTTTTACCGCAATTGGATGGACCACAAAAGACCGCTCTTATACTGCTGGGTAATAATTTTCCATGACGATTCTGCTGTTTTTTCTGCTGCGTCAAAAGATCAAAATTAATCACAGGCAATTTTGCTGACTGCTTCTTGAGATCCATCATGCTTCTATTCCATATCACGACTGACCTCCGAGCTATTATAAATGCAAGCATTTATAGTTTTTCTCAGTCAGTCTAGCATGAGCTCGCTATGAGTTAGCATCATGCAGAAAAAAAGAGGTTCAAGCTTAGTGAATAAATTGATCGACAAATTACCCATTGAACTTCATGTGCCTGGTTATCAGTACTGTGGACCGGGTACTAAACTTGCTAAACGTCTAGCTCGTGGTGATCCAGGAATCAATCCTCTGGACGCTGCTTGCAAGGAACACGACATTGCCTACTCGAAGAATCCTGACAACATTCAAGAGAGAAACGCAGCTGATAAGATTTTAGCAGAGAAGGCGTGGAAAGAGTCAAATCTAGAGACGCTGGTTTGAAAGAAAGAGCGATAGCTTTTGCCGTAGCAAATACCATGAAGTTAAAATCTAAGCTTGGTATGGGTGTTGGAGGAGGTAGATCTCTCAAACCTAAAAAAAAGATTACGCTAAAGAGATTGGTCAAGTCACTAGAAAAATCTATCATTCTTGGCAATGACTCTCGCTTTATGATTAAGTCAGCGCTAAAGACTGCTCATGAGCATATGCAAAAAATCGGTGGGAAAAGTAAAGTTAGTGTTCCACGCATATTGCCTGTTGCCAGAAAAGTAGGCGGCTTTCTTCCAGCACTTATTCCACTTTTTGCTAGCCTCAGTGCAGTCGGCTCACTTGCAGGAGGAGCTGCAGGAATCGCAAAAGCAATAAATAAGGCAAACGCTGCTAAGAAACAAATGGAAGAGCAAAAAAGACATAATGAAAAAATGGAAATGCTGACATTTGGTAAGGGACTGTTTCTGAAACCTCATCACAAACGTTTCGGCATCTTTCTCAAACAAAACAAAATGAAGAAACAATGTGGAAAAAAAAACTTCGATGAAATAAGATTGCCAAAACGTGCACTCACCGACTTGGATCTACTCAAGTATGCAAAATTAATGAAAATAACAAATTTTCGTGGAGTTTTTATGCGAAATGCCCTACCTTCAAATGGCTGCCGAGCCAAAGAATCGGCAATCATAAATCTGGATGATGCGAGTGGATCCAGCACGCACTGGATAGCTTATCGAAAAAATGGTAACGAAGTTACATACTTTGATAGTTTTGGTGATTTACAACCACCTCAAGATCTTATGAACTACTGGAAAGTATCTCAAGTCAAGTACAATTATCAGAGGTATCAGGAATTTTCAACTTTCATCTGTGGTCATCTCTGTCTCAAATTTCTCTGCAATCAGCTCAATCGTAAGGAACAGTTCTGTCTATATAAAAAGAAATCTACATGATTTGAATTAGTCTACTCAAGATGGTTGTTGAGTCGATGACTCTTAGCCTTTCTGGCACCTCCTCAAATCTCGAGACACACTATTTTCCCCCCATAGAGCTGGATTCGGATAAGCAGTACAGCGTCAGACTTGTTGAGCTGCTAACATTCAATTCCATACCAAACGTCGATGTAAAATGCAATAAGTTTTACGTAGGACAAGAAATAATTGAACTTCCTACAGGCAGTTATGAGATTGAGGATATTGAACGAACTCTGCAAGGTATCCTCGATACGCGAGAACAGTCAGTTTCTACAAAGTCTCGGTCTCAGAGCAAAGCGTGGTGGTGGAGAAAAAATAGGTCAACGAGTGAGAAAAATACAGAAAAAATAACTTGTACATTTATCTGCTGCTGCTGCTGTCCAGATGGAGGCAGTTCTTAACGTACAAACTCCAGTCATCTTTGATGAATCTGTTTCGCATTATGAGGTTCATGCACATCAACCCTACACAGCACTTACATTCAAGAATGGTGATGAAATTAGAATAGCTATTCAGCATCATGATTTGTGTATACTACCATCTAAAAGTTCTCTACACATTTGTGGTAAGATTACTAAACAGGATGGTACTGCAGTACAACACACACTTTTTGTGAACAATGCTATAAGTCATCTCTTTGAAGAAATTCAATATGAGATGAATGCCATAGAGATTGATCGACGTAAAAACGTTGCTGCAACAACCTTGATGAAAGGCTACACTTCTTTCTCACCTAGTCAGCTAAAGTATCTTGAAAATTCTGGCTGGACACCTATCAGTGACGTGGGAAATATAGCTGATACTAATGAAAACTTTGATGTGACAGTTCCTCTATCAATGATCTTTGGTTTCGCTGAGGATTATCGAAAAATCGTTGTAAACGTTAAGCATGAACTCATTCTCACAAGATCGAGAAATGATTTGAACGCCGTTTTACAAGAGGTTACAATGGTAGATGGAAGACCCGTGTATGAAGACTTCAAAATTGATCACTGCAATATTAGTAATGTAAAACTTTTCCTCAACTCTCAGAGTTACCCATACGGTAATCTCAATCTTGATATTGCAAACAATCAGTATGCTATACTCTACGACATGTATGCAAATTTCCAAAGTGCATATTACTCTGACAGAATTGTAATAGATCCTCTTCTAAGTAAAGAAGAATTTATCCAACATGCACCACTCATAGTCATAGACTGTTCAAAACAAAATGAGTCTCTTAAACAAGCAGCTGTATACGTACGTCTCGAATTTGAAAGTAAAAATAATATGCCTGCAAGTACAACAGCATATTGCTTAATATTACATGATCGCATTGTCAAATATAATCCTATAAGTGGTGATGTTAAGAAACTTGTATAAAAAGCATGTATGAAAAAAATAATTAATCAGTATTGTCAAATCCATTGTCAAGAGAAGAACAAAAAAAATATGAGTCGGAATAGTGCTGCATATACCCCTCTCAAAGAGGATAAGAATGCTCGAAGGGTAGAAAATGGTAGACAGTGTAATACATATCGAGGAGATCCTTACTCTGCACCTACCGATAAAAACAAACAATGGACAAATTATTTCAACAAATATTACACAAATAAAGACTCCATGCCAGAAAATCAAGGTTACAAGAGGTTCTGAGATTTACAAATTTTGTATTATTATTATTATTATTATTATTATTTGTTTTTGAATAAAATGAAAAAAAAAACAAAAATCACACGTTAATTTTATTTATCAATCCTAACCTTTATTCCATCCTAATGCGGGGTTGATAATGCAGGATACTGATCGGTGGTACGTATCATTCAAAAGTAATTCCTTCCGCCTACTCTGTACAAACTGGTCGATAATGCAGACTGCTTCGCCCGATCGCAGGAGGGCTGGGTTGGTGTCAGAAAAGGGGCATGGGGCTGGGGACGGGGTCGGTACGTCGGAGCAGGATGCTGACTTGGACGGTAAAACAGGAATCTACTAATACGAGTTACCATCGGTTGGTATTTGGTGGCGCGGGATCAGCCTGGCGCAGTATCAGCCCAGCCCCTACTACTTACGTAGAGGATAGATAGCGTTTGGGGGAGGGAGGACTCTCATTATCCGATGGTCAATGAGAAGAAAAGATCAAGTGAAAACGCTGTCATAACCTCAATGACGACCGAGACGTCACCAACGCTGAACAGTGAAATAACTCTTGACGAAGAGATCAGTTCGGACACAGAGTCACAGAGGACTTCGGAGCTTTGTTCGTCATGCAACGAGTTGCGTGAGGGAGATTCTAAGACCCTCACGCACAACGGACTTCTAGAGGAAATGAGGAGAATGCGTCACCAGTTGCGAGAGTTAGAAGAGAAGGTGAAACGTCTCAAGACGCCAGAGGCGAGTCAGACGAGAAGTCTACTCGCAGATGCGGAGCAAAGCCACAGCAGAAGACAGCGTCAGCGTCTAGTACTTTGCAGAAGAGCAAAACCAAGTAAATAATCGAAGTAAGGGCCAGAGCAAAGAGGATGCAAGAAAAAGCGTTCCTCCGTCCAATGGACTACGCTTCGTCGAACGTGTAGAGCGCAAGGGTGAACGAAAACCTGCGGTCCAGAAAAGTTACTTGCCACATGAAAAGCGGAAGCAAAAAGGGCAAGAGGTCCATTTGCATAAAGACAAAAGCCAGCATAGCGGAAAGGTCAATCAGACGAGCAAGACGACCCTTGGCGCATCAAAGCATGCATGCAAAATTAAAAAGAGATGCTGGATATGCAAGTCACGGAGGCATAAAAGGGGAAATTGCTCTGAGCCAGATAATGCAATCAAGCAGAGAGCGAGAAAAAGGCTCGAGTGCTGGACCTGTGGGCGATTGACTCATTGGTGGCGCAACTGTCCCAACGCAGGGGACAGCGGTTGTGAAACGAGAACTTCACAGGTGCAGAACACTAGACGGTGCAGGAGATCTGATTACGAGAGCGCTAAGGAGTTAGGCTCGACAGCCTCGACCTCAAAGTCTTTCCCACGCCTGGCTCGACGCACTAAGACGGCGCAAGCTCGTGTAGAGCTACCAGGATGTTTACCGTGGGATGAAACATCCTTACCTCAAGGGAGACGAAACATCCTCAGGGAGATGAAACATCCTTACCTCGAGGACGCGCTCGCGCTCTGAGCGAAGCAAGTCCAGGGAAGGAGACGCACGGCAGTCTAATAGTCCTACGAGACCTTACACCTACTAATGAACAGCGCGAGCAATTTGGACGCAAGGCGGAATAATACCGTAGAATGGTCAGAGATGCAAGAGTTTGAATCCGCCAGCGCTGAAATAGGTCGTACCGTGACGCTTGAGCACAATGAGTACGCAAGAATTCGCGAAGAGAAAAGCGTTAATTTCTGCGTTAGCGTTCGATATTCAACGTGCTATTAGGAGCTATTACGCTTCTCCATTATCCAACATGGAGGGTCGTCTCCGCGAACTGCAGATAACGATAGACGTACCAACGTGAGATCTCAGCAAGATGCTTTACTTCGCGCGGATGCGAAGTAAAGCATCACCAAGTGGATGCCGCCTTGAAGATGAGAATTTGTTGAAGGATCGTCGCAGAGGGAGTTCCTCGATCCGATACCGATTATGTAACAGTAAACAGTTTCCAATGCACCTAAATTTTTTTAGATTTTTAAATTACTTTTTACCAAAATGGTAGGGAGCCAAAGATGTCAATTTTTGCAATTTTTGGGTTTTCGGTACAAAATAATTAATTCATAGGTCCTTAGGGAATATACCCGTTGATTCCTCCTTCTGCTTGTTGCACACAAAATACTATTTTTCTGAGTACTTTATATACATTTTTGGGAATTCCAATTGCATGGTGTTTCTTTATTTCGCAACATGTAATAATAATAAAAGGCTGCAAAAAGTGCAAGTAACTTAAAATGGACATGAATATCATGCATTTTAATGACTCTTAATCATAAACTTACCCAAGAGAATCCTATGCAACCAATAGCATCGGAGAGCATATCCCCAAGAATAGAAGGAAACGAATTTCCAGCTGGAAAGTATGCATGGAATCGTGGATGCTGCCAATGCGTTATCTACACCAAAATAATAGTAATTCAAATAAATTCATAATTTTTAAAAGAACTAATGAGTTGCATAAATTTTATTTTGTACAATAGAATTATACATATTTTTGACTGAATTGGCTGATTCCAATAATTTTAAGAGACGTTGTGGATCGCTAGTGTGAAATGCAGCTTTTAAGGTAGTTCACCGGAATATTTATTTTCTTAGGATATCGCTCTAACTTTGTTTACATGTTTAATTAAGTGTCTTCTACAACGTGGTATTTTTTTTACCCCCAGGTGATATTATTTTTAAAGATATTGAACCTTGACATTTTGTATTTTATCATGGGAAGCCTATACCGAGTCCGAATTTTAAGGACGTTTAGTTGAATTGCGAAGCGAGTTTATACCGAAGATGCTATGTAGCCTCTTAGCGCCAAAGCGGGAAAACTGCCGCGCTCCGCTCCAGGTCCTGCGTCCCTGAAGATGCTGATGAATCTCATCTCGAAGAAGGGCTGGCCGTCGACTTGGTGGAGAGAGAGCTCAGCGTCGGTATGTTCACCTCCCTCCCTGCAGCGGTATTCAGCAAGGTACAGCACGGGTTTGGGATAAGCCAAATGAGCAACATAATTGTAATATTTAGACTTGAAAATTTATTAAACTAAATTGAGACTTCCAAAAGTTCGCTGCTGCTCGCCTTGGCCGTGGCATCATTGGGCAAGCACGTTGTGTGGTTGGAGTTTTGGAGCTGTGGGTTTGGTGTGATCTCGTGTGTGGCTCGAGCGGTTCTGATCGCCTCGGCTCATGCTTCCGCTCATGCTATCTCTTCCTGCTCATCCAAATCTTTGAGAGAGCGCAGCATCTGCTTGCGTGGTCGCTTCCAGTCGCCATCAGAGATTTTGGCCGGAAGCGCCCGAGGCTCCACAAGTTTTCTCAGAATATTTTTAAAAAACTAGCTTATTTTGTAAAATAGCAATACAAATCATTCAGAAAAAGTTGGATAGGGCAAACTAAGACTTTTTTTAAAATACAACAATTCAAAGTTTTCATCACATGCTATCAGTATATCTATATAGATACGCAGTTTTCCTCTCACAAGTTTTGAGAGTATTTTATATTCTAAACAATTTATATCACCATTATAATGTTTCATACTATAAATTGTAAGGTTTTGACATTAGATAACACTGTAAAATGTCGTAAAAAATGAATTTAAAATAAAAACCCTAATTGAGCACCACTGTAGTCGGCGAACTACCTTAACATTTAAAATCGTTTATAAAAAGAAAACACAAATGATTAAAAATAAACAAGCCATTTAAATGAAGACAAATTAAAATTTTAAAAATAAATGGCCTTCCCCATGGGAACCAATAGAGATTAAATTAAATTAAATATTAAGACAATCGCGAATAGAACCGAATTCGCGCACATAAAAAATCTCGATGTAAAATATTAAAACGCACTGGGCCTTCATCACAGTCCGAGTCTAAATCCGAACCCGAATCCTAATTCGCCAGAAACAAAAAGAACATAGGGAACACTTTAGGAGGACCTTATTCTAACTTATTCTACAATTTTTATAAATTTCTTGGACCGTGCGGAAGCTCTGCCCGTTTCTTTATCGGTCCACGTTTTTGTATCTCTGAACAAAACTTTACCTTGTAAACAAAGTTCTATTTTCATAAGTGTCGCAAGTTCGGTTCAATTAATATCGATCGTACTACCTTGTATCACCGTCGTAAATTATTGTATTCGAAGCGTTATAATTTTATAAAAATTCGAATCATTCTGTGTAACAGTGTATATTTGATTGTGTCAAGACAAAAAATTTGAGTAAATTAAAAACAATCCTACAAATTCATACGAGTGTGTATATCATTTCTGTAACTTTCCGATCCTATTGCGCTTCCAACTGAGAGAACGAGCAGGTAACGGAGCAGTCCGAACCAGATAGAAACAAAGGTAAGTGTCTTTCTATACGGCAATAGGCCGCCACTGTATTCATCTCTTTCTCTTATATCCTCCTTTTAGCTCATTAATAACCGGATATGTTCCGTCGTAAGCACAAAAATTCGCGGATAATGGCGCTCTCATCGCATTCGGCGCGTCTTGCACGCATCTTTCTAAACACGATATCGAGATATCGGCATTGTCTCCATAATACCACCGTTCAATTGTGTCCTCTCCGGTCATTACGCTTCTTCCTACAAAACCAAATGGCCTGCACGTAAGCGACACCATAAAAAGGCTCAGCAAAGGCCCAGCGCTAATGCGGGTCTGGGGAGGCCCGCTGGCCGTCGTGCGGCGCTGTCCGGTCAGCCGTCTCGAGGAAGGCCGGCTTGAGTGATGCGGTGGAGATGGCCTTGGCTGCGCCGTTGATCTCGATGCGATAGACCTGGTCGTTCAGACGCTCCAGCACCCTGTATGGCCCTGTGTACGGCGGCTGTAAAGTTGTTCTCACCGTCTCGACCCGCTTAAAAACATGGGAACAGGTGCGAAGGTCAAGATGGAAAAAGGGAGCGAGAGGTGCGGAGTTCCTGGAACCAGTGACAGCACGTAGCTTCTGCATTAGGTTCCGCAGCTCGACGGCACAAGCCGGAACGTTGACATCCGGGTGACTGACTGTCACGAAGAAGTCTCCAGGGATTCGTAGAGTCGTGCCAAACAACATCTCCGCTGGCGAGTCCTGAAGATCCTCCTTGTATGCGGTCCTCAGTCCCAGCAGCACTGCTGGGAGGGCGATCAGCCAGGACGTCGGCGCACAGCACATCAGCGCAGCTTTTAGGGTTCGGTACATGCGCTCAACCATGCCGTTCGACTGCGGATGGTATGGCGTCGTCCGGACTCGGTTAGCTCCGATGATGCTGGATAAGGCCGTGAAGAGTCCTGCCTCGAACTGTGCGCCTTGGTCGGTTGTTATGGTGATAGGTGTGCCGTAAACGCAGATCCACCGGTCGAAGAATGCTTTGGCAGTGGTGATTGCCTGTTGATCCGGGATGGAGATGGCTTCGGGCCATCTGGAGAAGCGATCTACGATTGTCAGACAATATTGTAGTCCCGAATTAAGCGGCAGCTTGATGAGGTCGAGGTGGATGTGGTTGAAGCGCGCGTCTGGTACTGTGAAGTCTCCCAGGGCCGAACTGCGCCCAAGATCGGGTGACTGACGTCCACCATGATGAACTTCCAGGCGAAGGAGCGTTGAAGCCGCAAGTCCAGGTCTATGCGATGGGATCCGAAGGTATCGATGGACTTGGCATTGACTGCGCTGAGTTTGTGTGGCGCGCGCTGGAGATGTCTCGTGACGAACGAACGTGGTAGCAAGGAGACAGCTGAGCCGGTGTCTACGAGGAAGTTGAGCCCAGACCTCTTATCTGTGACGTGCAGGCGTTGCTCTCGAGGGGCGCCCACCGCGTCTGCCTGCAGAGGCGGTGGCGCTGCTAGTTTCCCTGGATTGGATATACACAGGGCGGCTTGCATTGGGATGCCTCGCTGCCGAATTGCCGGTGGTACCAGCACCATGCTGGGTTGTTTGTCTTCGAAGCTGCTGCCGGTGATTGTGCTCATGTTGCGTTCGCGTGCGAAGACGAGCGGGCTCTCGTGCGGCCGCGCTGTTGCTGTTGTTGCTGGACCTGCTGCTGTTGGAGCTGTTGATTGGCTGTGAGGGATGTTGCGATGGTCTGCAGCGTGACGGCCTGCTGCTGTAGCATCGCGGTGATCTGGGCGAGGCCAAGCCGCAGCGAGACAGCATCTTGCATCGAGATGGGCGACGCGGTGCCTGAGGAGATGCCGCTCGACGTTGTTGTGTGTGCGGGTGAGCTCGGGCGCGAAACTGCGCTAACTGTGATGCCTGGCGAGACGAGTTCATCTGCCAGGGTTGTGAGCTCGTCGAGAGATGTTGCTCGTAGCACCCTGCACATGCGGTTGGCTTGCGCTGGCAGCAGGTCGAGCCACTTAACTCCTAGTGCCTCGTCTGTGATGACTGTACCAGCGAGGCGGCGCATGTACCGCAGCAGCTGCGATGGTTTTCGATCGCCCAGCTGGACTTCGTTCAACAGCTGGTGCAGCTGGTGGTCGGCTGAGATGGCGAGGCGCTGCAGGACGGCCGCTTTCAGTGTTTCCTAGCGACGGTCTGCAGGAGGGGCGAGGATCTCATCCGAAACCTCCTGAGCAACCTCTGGTGGTAGATGGGCGACCAGCAGGTTGTATCTCTGCGTGTCGCTGCGGATACGATGCGAGTCAAATGGCGACTCGGCCTGCGCAAACCAGAGACGGGGATTAAAATTCCAATAGGTCCGAGCGCGCGATCATCATTTAAGTTTCGCGGGTCCTGCGGCACCGCCTGTCCAGCAGTCCATCGTTGACTGTCGCGCGCAGTCCATCGTTGACTGCTACGAGCGGGTTTGGCTGAACTCGATTTGGTTCCGGGCCGATGTTCTGCTGGTCAAAAAGGCCGCCCGGGTTCTGGCACGCTAGAGGCGGTCTGTGCTGCATGCTGTCGAGAGATATGCGGAGCTTTGTTGCTGCGATGGGCTACGGAGGGCTCCGAAGATGGATTTTCTGGTTTTCTTCTAGGTGGGGTGATTCTCGAGGCCAGGCTGTATAGAGGCTGTCCGACTCTCAAGGCCGTTGCTGATGTTGCTGCTCGTTGCTGGTTGTTGTTGACGATTGCAGGGCGTTTCTGGCGATGGCCAGTCACCACGAGACGCCCTGCTTTGAACTGTACGGCTAAAATCTCCGCTCACCTATTGCTTCTCCTTGGGGCTCGGCGCCGGGCTGTAGAGAGGCTCCGACGTGCGAGTGTGCTCCGTAGAGACGATTCTGGTTGATGTGTTCTTGATGTGAAGCTAGAGGCCGGGCTGTAGAGGGGCTTCCGACGCTCAAGATCGTTACTGCACGTTGCTGGACGAGGGACGCCGTTGATGGAAAATGGCGGAGTCCAGCGTTCTGATGTTCTTGAAGAAATTTCGGGGTCACCACTGTTAGAACGCTAAGTGTTCGCGCTCTAATCTTCGTAGGAAGGACTCTTGGAGAAGGTGTAATAACTTAGCAGGCGTCAATTTAGTAAAATATAGTCTCTGAAGAATTTATTGATAATACTCTTGAAATCTCTCTCTCCCGAGTCTTGAGCGACTAGCTCGTTCGAGAGCCGAATTCGTTCTGGTCTTGCGTCGAACCATCGTGGCGGCTGGCCGGTGGCGCCTCGGCGCTGCCGATGGTCGAGTGGGGAGACTGCTTCACTCGAATTCAGCACTCGGCACCAGGAGCTGCTTCCTCCGATGACCTCGGTGGTGGGTGCCCTAAGCCCCCACAGGGTTTAGCCCCGCTTCAGCCTCTCTCTCCCAACCGCTGTGACGCTTGGAAGGGGGAAGCGGGGGAGGAGGACCGAGTTAATTTGCCACCAACGGAAAAATCTAAAATCAGTCCAGTTTGGTCAGCACTGAAGTTCAGTTCGATCCTGGTAGAGATCTGAAACTCGAAGCAGACACCATAACAGAATATTGCAAATTCAAACAAGTCTTGTTTTTCTTACTTGTTAAATCTTGCCAACTCGCGCGCGCTTGGCCAGGTCGATTCTTGCCAAATCTGACGCTGCGACTCCTGTCACAGTTGAGGTTTTAGAATTGCCGACGCGACGAGAGCTCTCACCTTCCTGTCCCGAACATCTCTTTCACGCGGTCACCGAGACCAGCGGGAGACACGTCACGTGCTCCCCACTCGTTCGACGCGGTCGCAAGGCCCGTAGGAGACGAATATCGCTCTCTTTACATACACTCACACTTCTATACATCGATCCACACCTTATTTTCGTTCATAAAATTATCTTGTATTTCATAAATTCAGTTTCGAGAGGGGTTTGCTGCCGCAAGGCTTTCCTCTCTCTAGAACCCTAATAAATATCATCATTGTGGCTCTAAAATAGTAAGTTTATTTACCTCAATTCCTAACCGATTTAAAAAACATTGAATATCGAGTATTCTCCATGTTGGAGCGTTCTCGAACTATAATACATGGTGCTTCCTGTGAGGTGTGGATCTCGCGTTAACCTGTAATACACGAAAACACAATGCTAACACACCAACAGCAAATCTTTAATCCAAGTCCAGGATCACGGACCTTTCAGAACATCGCTATCTATGAAGGACGCCTGACTTCCAGTGCCACGTACAGCGGTGACCATCTACTATAAAGATAAGTAACTTCAGTGTTTAAAAAATACAGCACGCGTAACTAACTTAACGTGCTACTTGCCTAAGTTTGTGTCCTACAATCCTATCAGTGCACCCGGGGGTATACAAACTAGTATCTCGAGATACAAGGTTAGGCGCACGCTTATAAACCGAGAACTTCACCGCCGAATAAGTTACTTATTATGGCGAATCGAGTAGCAGTGATAACCCAGAAACGCGTCTGGTTGCGTAAGAAAATCGATACCTTGACGGACGCAGTAGATCAAGGCAGCATCGGCAGTATCGAGGCACAACTGCGAAGATGAACGAAAAATTCAAAATACGGCATTTTTACCGATACTCCCCTATCCAGTTACGGAATATTTCACAGTATTTACTGCTATGTTAAATTTCAATGAAATTTTGAAATAATGAAATCAAGAAAATATGCCTTTATTCTGCGACGAAGGAGAATAGCTCGACACATACAGTTACTCCGTCCAGAACAATTAAAAAATTTGACTTTGATGCTAGGAGGTTTTCACCTACAGAAAATGTTGCTTTTATGCATCGGAAAATATCTAAATGAAAGCGTTGTGGACCATATTTTTATAGAGACTGAATTATTCGGAGTGAATGTAGTCGAGCAAGTTTTAAATGGTTCGCACTATGCAAGATCAGTTAAAGGATTATTTATACTTGCAGAAGCCTTACAACGAATTCGGAAATGAGGCGTTTTTAAATGAATGCGATTCAGAAAAATATGACAATGAATTAAATACTATCAAAGCTCTGCAGGATGCGTTCGCGGAAGAAAGTCTTTCTGAATGTAAAACTGCATACCATTTTTAATGAAAATTCTGATTGTCTCATGCAATATTTAAAAAATTGTATAATAACTAGAAACAAAGAATCGCCAGCATTTAAATATTGGAGTAACTTTTTATATTTACACCAACTACTAAGACGTTTGATTCGAGCAGATCGAACTGGCGTCTGGGATCTACATGTGAATAGTGTTGAGTTATGCCTGCCAAGTTTCTTAGTCTTTGACCGATCCAATTATTCACGTTGGTTACCTCTATATTTTCATGATATTTCAACGTTGCAAGAAAAAAAGCTGAACTATATAAAGAATTTAAAAGTGGTAATTTTAAAATCGTTTATTCCATACACATCTGTTGCAGTTGATCAGGGCTTAGAGCAATCTATAAATCGTTCTCAGAAAAATACTTCTGGTATCATAGGTTGCACACAAAAGAAAACATACGTTACAGCTTGGAACTTGAATTATCGTGAGATTTTAACAACCAATAATTATTATAGAACAATTACAAGGGTTAAGTCTGAAAATAATGAATTACACACTCATCATGACTTCAGTTTAGCTTATACTAAACGCTCTGAAGAAGAAATAAATAAAATCAAAAACTATATCACATCACATAGTAGTAATCCATTTAAGAGTGGCAGCGAACCTTTAAAAAATATAGCTACTCAAGAATTGGCTTCTTTAGAATGTTTGTACCCCACTGTTGCATATATTTGGAAAAAGCTGTACGATTTTTCAAGATTTTCACCAAAAAAGATTTGTAGAAAAATTAAATAGCATATCGGATACAATTACAAAAGTCAATTTGCCGAATTTCAAGACTTTACCAAAAACGACCGATAAGTCTCATTCAAATATGACGATTACGAAACAATCGAAGGTTGTGCATAAAATAATTGATATAGCTAAAGAGAGAAATTATAATTTGCAGCAATTATTTTCGTTCGAATTGACTAAAAAAAACTTTTTGTTTAATGAAGATGGAGCCATGAAAAAAGAAAAATCAAAAAGTGATCTTGTCAAAGACTTGGAGAAAAGATTTCAAATTCAAACTAATCAAGATATTTTTGACCTTATTAATCTCACTTTAATTGTCGACGTCATGCTGCACTGCCGACAATTGAGATGGAAAGATATGCACACATTTCAAGATTTTGCGGATGCTTTTTGCAAGCGTATTTCTTATTTAGCAAAAAAAAGAGTAACTCGGATAGATTTTGTTTTTGATTCGTATGTCGAAAATTCAATCAAATTAAGTGAAAGATTGAAAAGGTACCAAAAACAAACGATTCATCTTGAGGTTATTGACGAAACGGTGTCATGTCCAAAGCAAGAAAATTTATTTTGGGGATCAAACCAAAATAAAACATTATTGAAAAATTTTCTTCGTAAATATATTTTTAAAATAAGTGAAAAACTTTGTCCAGGAATAGAAATTGTGTGCAGTGCAACGGCTGAAATGCCAAGTCAATCGAATGAACCTTCCAGCGCTGATACATTAGATATTTTACAAAGAGCTGATATTGAAGAGGCTGATTGGAAGTTAATATTACATATATTTCAAGCATGTTCTTTAGGAATAAAAAAAATTGGTTTTATCATCAGATACGGATGTTATTGTATTGTTATTACACTATTGGATCACGTTCGAAGAAAAAGGTTTGTAGGTAAAATTAATGTTTTTTATATTCGACAAATTTATCATCTATTATAAGTTTACGTATTTATGCATTTTTGTTTCAAGAACTTTGGATACGAATAGGTGCAGCTACGACAAAACGATTTTTACCGATACATATTTTAGCAAAAAAATGTGGATATCAACTTTGCTCTGTAATTCTTCCTTTACATCAACTTGATATTTTCAATTTTTATCTTAAAGCATATACGTGTAAATTGTACAAAGTTATAAATCTAACATATTTTTAGTTAAAAGCAGCATAGAATTTCAAGGATTACCACAACACAAATAGCTAAGGCAGTAAGATAATAGATTGTGAAGTTGAAGACCGGGGTTCAATCCTCGGTTAGAACAGAGTTTTTTTTCATTTTTTTGCGGTATATTTATTTGAACTAATAACGAATCTATTTTTTCATAATTGTTTAGTAAAAATAAAATAATTTAATTTATTTTAATCAAAACAAATACTTATGAGTAATTTTAGGAGAGATTTCTGACATGATTTCTAACGTGATTTATCACGTGATTTATCACGCCAAATAGTCACGTGATAATCGTGTGATAAATCACGTTGTAGAAGAAGTATGATGGTTATACGTAGGTATCCATTTTGACCACAGGTGTTGCACCCAGTACAGTTGAGAGTAAATGCTTAGTCTAGCAAAAATTACGTTTAGCGGATACGCTGGGCGTAATATGCGTAACGTTTGTGGATGCATTAGAGACCTTATTGAAGAAAATGACGTCATAAAATGACGTATTAAAAGACGTTATTAAATGACGCCATTGGACGTGTCACAAATTGGAACAAAAAATAACGTCATTTACTGAATATTTTGATTGTATGAAAATTACATATTTGTGTAGTATTCAAAAGTCCTAAATATTTAAAAATTGATAAAAATAAGTAGCCTTATACAGGTGCTACCATTTGGATGATAGCACGGAAAATGGGGGCCCGTACGTCGGAAACAAGGGCAAATAGCTCGATAATTGGTTAGAGTAGGGTCACGGGAACAATTGCTTTATCGTATATATATATATATAGAGAGAAAATTACAAAGAGGTTACTCTAATACTATATATATATATATATAAAAATGTATATATAACTATATACCCACTCTTCCCAACGATCGAGCTATTTCCTCTTTGTAATTCGCATCTTATTTAAACCTCTTTTACAGTGCGTTTACTTATGTAATTATATTATACATTATATTAAGCGTGAACACCTTTTATCCGGTTCTCCGGTCCTTCAGGGTCACACTATCTATTTTTCTTAATTTTATTAACTTTATAGTGACCGTTTTGTAATTGGCATCTCATTTGAACCTCTTTTACAGTACTTTTACTTATGTAATTATTATATATGTGTGTGTGCATGTGTATACACATGGATGAATAAAGATTATTTTCTATCAATAGGTCTATCAATAGGTTGAATATTATACAATCTCTGAAAATTAACTGCAGATTGCATATCACAGATCCAGAAAAATTTTTAAATGTTGCATACAATTTTTACCCCTCTTTTATATAAACTAATGTCACATCGACAGTGACGAATTGTCGTAGAAAAGTATAATGTTTTAATACTGCGACGTGTCGTTAGAATAACGACACGCGATTACAACACATAATTTCGAGGCGTTGATTCTCGGATGTATTTGTGATAAATGCATCGGGGAATCAACAACGGTGGATTTTATCTTCTGTTATCCGGTACGTCCTGGGGTTCCTAACCTCACCCGTCAGCGCCGGAGCCAGAGGTGGCTCCCCGGTACTGACGGAAAGAGCATCACTCGCGGAAATAGCGCCAATGCGACCCCGCAGAAACCCTGGGTCTCTGTTATATCGGCAGAACCATCGTGCCTGTTGTTGGTGACGGCACCAGGAGGCTTCCGCGAGGAGATCCGCGCGTGATAGCCACGAAGCCGCAACTGACCGTGGCGCATCCTCGCCGCGCATCTCGCTCGCAGAAATATTCGCACGAGTAGGTAATTGCCGAGCCGCGAGCATATAGCAGCCGCGATAGTGTATAGCCGCGGAGAGAGGGAACGCGCGCGGTAGCCTCGGCGAGAGAGAGAGAGCCGCGCAGCTGACTCGCGTACAGTAGGCGTAAAGGCCCGTCGACACTCGCTAGCGTTGTTGGAAGATATGGCGCGTCGCCACTAGCAGTTTCCGTACTACTCGTTATCGTCGCGGATGACCACGTTAGGTGGCGTCAGGATGAGACAATAGTGTCAATTCGTAATTGGCACCATAGGACGCCATTAATATTCATTATGACTCGTATTCTTTCGCGCGGGAGAAATAATCTATAGAGGGCATTCCGAATGCGCTTTTCCGGGACGCGCAGGGTCTCGCGTCGCGATGAAGCTTCCTCCTGTTCAATTCGTCGTCAACCTTGGAGCCGAACAGTTGGAGCAGTCGAAGTAGTAGTCACGAGTTCGTAGAGTCGCGAGTGTTCGCGTAAACCACGAAGGAAGTTGTCACGAAAGAGATCGAGTTTTCTCGCCGTTTTGTTGTGGTACGAACCGCGCAAAATAAGCTATCAAGTATTGTCTGTTCGGTTAGATGACGCGATCGCGGAGTCTGGATGGCGAGAGGTAAGGCGAACGGGACAAATCATATTTTGGATCGTGGCGCCAAGAAGTCGAGGCCTAAATAATACAAAGATGATTTTTGAGCCGTATGTTGATCGCTAAACAATCCAGATACCGTGAAGAAATTACGTAGCGCCGCTGTTGATCGCCAAGCGATCCAGCTTTACACAAAGAAGGTTTTCGAGCCGCTGTGAATCGACGACGATCCAGCAACGGTCTCGGGTAATGCGTAACGCCGCTGCTGATCGCTAAGCGATCCAGCTTGCCCAAGAGAAGGTATTGAGCCGCTGTCGATCATACGATCCAGCAGGTTCAAGTGACATTAGGTCGAGACGCTGTTGACTCGCTAAATCCGGCAACCCGATTTCCCATAAAGCGTTGGGGTGGCGTCGTCGCTGATCGAGCGATCGCCGCGTTCCTTTCCCGGCGAGTATTAGTCGCGGTTCCGCAATACGGATAGCCGTTGTTTCTATCGCGGCGGAAGCGCTCTATATCGAAGGGTTGTCGCGACGTTCTAGGAGATTTTCGCGCTTTTCAGCACGTAGTCCCACAGCAGGGAGACGACAGCGAGAACGGAATTACCAGCGAGGCCGGAGAGCAAGTCTAACGGTTAGACGACATCTTGAGGGACGCCGCCTCCTTTGAACGTGATGCTGACGCCATATTTGAGCGATACGAATACGAGTTGTAGAGTCACGACAAAACGATTGATCTTGTTATAATGATAGACGAATCCCGTTGTTTATTAAGTCAATCCAATGATCGATTGTGACAATTGTTATTTATTGACGTTGTGTAGCAGCAAGTAATATCGCGCGTTTGATTCGAAGATACATTATTACGGGTAAAATTGTATTCAGACCGAGTCCGATCCAAACTGGGGGTTGCAGAATGTACGAATATTGTTATCCAGTTTAAACAGTGTGTAATGGCTTTATTTCTACACCTCTGCCACGCCAGGTGTACCTGTTCCCATACCTACACGTTGTCCCCTTCTGTAGATGTAAGAGTCCGCGGTTCGAAGATCGAGTTAATACAAGTGTAAATTGATGGTTTGCGTCACCGGAATCGGTTATAAAAAGCGCAACATCACAATACATAACAAAATTACGTCAATGTTCTCGCCAGTGATAAATAACTATATGCATAGATAACTTTTTTGATTATATAAAAATTTCATGTCGCTTATTAGATAATAATGAAATATCATATTTTTCCATTTGCTTACTGAAATTTTAGCGTCTCCATTTTCATGATAATCAGTGATTAAATAATCAAATATTAAGAAATATACAATAATAAGAGTTTAGAGTATTATTGTTTTGAATTTAGAATTTAAAATTTATTTTTTTGAATGTCATACATTTTCAATATTTTCAGTTTCAAAATTTTACCTTCAATTATAAATGAATGCGTAATTTTCGGATTTCAAGACTTTATTATTTAAAATTTTTACTTCTACCCCTGTTAGGAATTGACATTAGAAAAAGAAGATCTTAAGTGGACGGATACACCTTAAATAGTTAAAAAATGAAAAATTTAATTTTTTGTTCATATTTTTCCCGAGTTGTTTAAAAAATGAATTAAACTAATAAATATATTCAGGTATAATGTAAGAAACATAAAAACATGTTTATATGTGTCATATTATCAGGTATGATATTTCTTTGAAGGCCAAAATTCAGAATTTCCATTTATTTAGCTACCGCAGACTTACTTGAGATTTGGGCTTCAAAGAGCACTTTTATACTAATAGATATGCTTTAAACACATGGTTTTCCGATGAGTGTGAGCTTTTACAAAAAAATATTATTTAAAAAAGTTTTCTGAAAATAATCAACGAAAATTGTTTAAAAAACACTTTAAAAAGTAACAAATTTTATGTTAACCCTAGTGAAAATAAAAAATAAAATAAAGTTTAATAAAATATAAGAAAATGTAAAAAATCGTACCATTTTGTACGTTTTTGTTGGATTTCGGACCTTTTTTACGTTTTATTACAGTTTGCTACATTTTATTATATTTTGTTACGTTTTATTACAATTTATTACAAATCCATTTATCCAGGATTTCATAGGGGTCTCTTCTTTGAAATGACAAATATAACAATACGTAAAAAAGTATAACAAAATGTAAAAAATTGTCTGTAAGTGTAATATTATATAAGAAAATGGCGACTTTATTATTTTCTTACTTCTGCTTACATTCTTTTACTTGTTCTTACAATTTCTTATGCATTGTTACATTATATTATAAATTTGATAATTAAAAAAATATAGACTATATTAGGCGGTAAAATAACATAAGTAATAAAATGTAAGAAAGTGTACAAACGTATTAGAAAAAAAGTCCGAAATCCAACAAAAAGGTACAGTTCCTTACATTTTCTTACGTTTTTTTACGTTTTATTACAATTTATTACATTTTTTCCACTAGGGAATTAATATCAATATATATCAGAATTAATACCAATTATATCATAAGATTAATATCCGGACAACTTTTTTAAATAATATTTTTTTGTAAAACCCCACATTCATCCAGAAACCATATGTGTTTAAAGCATATCTATTAGTAGAAAAGTGCTCTTTGAAGCCCAAATCTGAAGTAAGTCTGCGGTAGCTAAAAAATATGGAAATTCTGAATTTTGTGTTGGAATTATAGCGCCAACCACCGACGCTAGCGCCCTCCAAAACTCATCCCCACTACGAGCTGCACTGCGGAGTTCGGCGGCGCTCTCCGCTCGCCGCCTCACTTCTCGTCTAGCTCTCGAGCCGACAGGTCGCCTCTCGCGACACACGTTATATACGTTTCTCTAAGTTCCTGTTCAGAATAAATCACGCTCACGTTTACTTTAAAACCTGGTATTTTTATTTACGGTTCCTTACTTGCCCGCGATTAGATATCTGCTATATATCAACAGGTTATGCGCCCTGACACGCTTTCCACAGCGCACAAGTGAAAAATCATCTTTACACGAATACGACCACGTAATACAGGAGGTACTTTTGAAGGACGCCTGGATAAGGAAAATTTTTTTTTTCACGATGTCTGGCAATAGGTTCAAATGGCAAAGGAAGGACGGAAGCTGTAAGTACGAACACAAATATGCGAAACTTAAGTGTAGTGCGGAATAAAAGAAAACGCCGTCGCGAAATCGGTATATGAAGATATATGTGGTAGACGCTATATATATATATATATATATATAAAGAAACATGAAAATCTAATGCATGAAGCTAGATAAGCTTGTAAAAATCGAAGTTTGAACACGTGTATATATATATATATTATACAACTAAATGAAAAAGTAAAATCGGGCTTATTAAAAATGAATTCAAGTCACGCGAAAAAGGACAAAGAAAATGGCGCGATTTCAGGCTAAACAAGGTACAAGTTAAAACTTGCACAAAGACAAGAGTCAAATTCGAGCCGATACCAGGAATCGCCGAACTTGTAAACACGCGCGGTGAAATCCTTGGAAACACGAGGCTTCCAGAGGGGGGTTGCTAAGCAACTAAATCCAATATGGCTGCTCTCGCGCGCATAGGCTTTGCGGAACGGAGAGAGAGAGATAGAGATACGAAAAGTCGCCGCGCCGCGCCACGAGGAGAGAAGCGCTGAACGCGGTGTATATATATATATACACACATGTGCGCGCGCGTCGCTATGCCGACTTAGCCACGCGCTATAGTCTCGCACATATGTATACGTGCTAAAGAACGGAGGGAGACAAGGAGCTCTCACCTCAAGCTGATTAAAGTAAAAGCCATGCTCGGTACGCTGGCTAACCATGCACAATATTAGGCGTAAACCAAGCAACATGATCAAATGTTGATAAAGTATCGACATTGTGATAGTCCGTTGCTGTAAGCAACACCAGTGTATGTAAGAAGGAACAGCGCTTGAAGCGTGCACAGACACACTGGTCACGTGACCACACGACTGATACGCGGGAAATTTTAAATGTACAACGTACACTTGCACGTCTAGTGTAAGCCTGCTCGCGTGCCGTGCCGCTTACGGACGTCGCGTGGGTTGGGCTGCTGACACGCAGGTGAACTCTGCTGAATAAATGATTTGAAGTTTAATTAATTATGTTTATGACGAATTAAATAAATTGAAGTTTAAACAAATCAAGATTAAATGATTGATTAAGATCTTTTGTTAAAAAGAAAACTAATAATATTCACGTTCAACAGCTCAACACGATGCAGCCTCCCAATGGGAAAATATTAAGTCTAAAATCCTGGATCAGTACCAGATACGTATGGAATGTCCTGATGAATATCTCTGGCTCAAGCTCTACAAAGGAGACATCTGGGTCTTCGCAGGCTCAGAAGACAGGTTCAAGATAGGTAACAAATATAAACATATTAATTAATATTTACACGTTTCATGAAATAAATGGTCAATACATAATTGACACAAGAAAATAAGTAACACGAAGTCTGTGTGGATCTGTGAGAGGTTTACACGTTTTATGATTGACTAGGTACGTGCGCACGTACAAACGCTTAGTCAGCGTTACGTAAAGAAAAATACACGACCCTCACACACAGATCCACCATGCCTGTCCTTGTGTCTCGTGGGTCTCGGACTGCAGGAGCCGTGCATTTGCACACATTCTGCAGAAAGAGACTAGGTTGATTGGGGAACCTTTATCGACCAACTGCAAGTTAGCCCGAAGCTTGTGCACAAAGTGTCGGGAACCTTGCACGGGCAACCTCTCAACCGCAGACTGACTAATGTTTTTTTTTTTGCTGTTCACAGATAAAAACATCTTCACGCTGGAGGAAACAGGACATCTCCTGAATACTCTACACGCCGCAAATGAAAATGTGGTAGGGTTGAGAGGCCTCGTAAGCCACGATGACGGCGTAGAAAGGGCAGGTGCCACAACACCCATGAGAAACGTCAATGAAAGCACAAGGATGGACACTCTGTTAGAGATGTTTAAAGAAAATACGAAAACTCAATTAAGTCTAACGAATAAGCTTGCAGAGACAAATAGGCGAGATGAGAGGTCTTGCTCAGTCAATAGACAGACTGCTGATCAGGGAAACTGAAAAGCCAGCTCAGACAACAAAAAATCCTAAAGATCATGATGACAACGACTGGTTTCAAGGACGGGACATTTTCAACCAAGATACTACAAGAACTGCACTCTCAAGCTCATTCAAGCCTAAGAATGCAGCCACGTTACTCAGCTTTGGGAAACCCAGAATACTGAGTAACCTAAAGGTGTCTGGACCATACCTTTTACAAGGCAAAAGTAACGACCAGAAGTCCAAGGATTCCGCATACACTCAGATTTTTGAGAAAGAAAAAGGAGTAACACGTGGAGTGTTCTCTGGTGCTTCATCTACGCTCTTGCCTGACAACTATGGTAAAGATGATTTGGACTTGGATGAAGAAACAACCGACTGGGATTTACACGGAGCGAAATACAATCGACCCGTCTTACCATATAATGACTGGCGTAAGGAAAATTACGAAAGATTGGGTCCAAGTTATGAATTTGTAGATGATGTAAGTAATCCAAGATCTGATAAAATACGTAAAGAACTAACATGCTTGAATTTAAGTAAATCGTTGAACACGAATAGCATGCTCAGAGACTCTAACTCGAGCGACACGAAAATGAAACAAGTGAATATAACGCGAACATATAAGCTTAAAGAGAATTCACAATATGCTCCGTTTGAAGACTTTCTATTTTTAGAACTTAAGTCGCGAAAATTACTCCATGTATTTGAGAAAGGAAGTCATGTATTTCTGCCACAAGAAGAACTTGATCATGATAAAAATATCGTACGTGAAATCATCCTGAACAAAATCGATGAAAAGTATCACCTGTATACCATGAACATAAAGGATCCAGTTGAACTGTTGGAAAAGATAAAAGAAATTAAGCGAAGTGAATTTAAGCTTGACGCTCACACGGCCCGAAAACGTCTTTTCAATGTCAAATACCATAAAGAGAAGGAATCAGCTTTTGAATTTTGTTTGAAATTCGAAAAACTGATCAGGGATTACGAAAGCTTAGAGGACATCTCTAAAATGCCTGAAAATGAAAAGAAAAGTTTACTGTTTAACACAGTGTCTAACGCCTTTCCCGAAATAGTTGCTGCAGAAAACATTGCATAGCATGGGAAGGAAGTACACGTACAACCAACTAAAGGCTTTAATTTTACAGATTGATACATCACGCAAAAAGGGCTTCGAACATTCAGTCCAACTGGCAGAACACAGGGAAAAGTCGAGAGACAAGTCGTCTGAACGACGTTCCAGCAGCAGAGATAGACTGCTACAAATCCCATGTAAGGGCCGACTGCAAGCACAAGGAAGCAAAATGCTTCAATTGTAACCAGTTCGGACACATCTCAACCAAATGCCCAGAGCCTAACAAGAAGCTGGACAATCCAAGAAAGAGAAAGTCAGAGAGGGACAGGAGCGAGTCTCCTAAGAGGAAGTCTCGAAGGGACCAAGAAAAGTCACCTCGCAAACAAGGAAGGTCATCGTCTGGAACACCAAAACGTTCACTGTTCAGGTCACCTACGCCCAAAAGGTTCCAAGGTACTGTAAATCCTAATATTATAAGCATGTACGTAAATTCAGATGAAAATGCTAATACCTTCGAAAAGTTTATAGTCGATTCGGGTGCGACCGAACACCTAACAAATTCCAAGTTAATTATGTCACAGTTGAAAGAAAAGGTTAATCATGTGATAAGCTGTGCAAATAAAGATAGTAAAGCGAGTATTAAAGCAACTAATCAGGGTAAAATCAAAGTCGAATTGTCTAACGGTAGAATCATTAGCTTGAATAAAATCATGTATGCAGAAAATCTCAGTAAAAACCTGCTGTCACTCAAACGATTCACAGATCAGGACCTGTGTGTGTATCTGGACAATAAAAAGATAAACGTATTTTAACCACAATCCAAGGCGAAGATTTTAGACGGGTATTTTGAAAACCCATTTTGGATAATTGAATTAAAGTTAAAGGTAGATAAAAGTCAAGAAACACACACAGACGCACTGATGATATTAAGAAATAACAAACAAATTTCCGGAAAACAAGTAACGTTTAGTGATACTAAAAAATGTAAAGACACGTCAAATGAAAATAATAATGTTAAAAATGTTGTTGAAAGTAATGACAATCAAAATAATGAAAATCAATTGGCTAAATCAGTAAAAGAAGTACCACAGGTTAAAGATACAATGAATTTATGGCACATCAGGTTAGGTCACACGTCCTTAAATAAGGTTAAAACCTTGAAAACATTGTACCCGGATATTAAAGAATTCAGAGAAATTGACCATGGTAAATGTCTAAAAGACTGTGAAGTATGTAAAATTGCGAAAATGAATCGGCCGAAATTCGACAATAATCAAGAAATGGCAACTAAACCTTTACAAAGGGTAAGCGCAGATACAATGGGACCTATTACCCCAGCGACACATCCAAAGGGAAGCAAGTTTATAGTTGTGCTAATAGACAACTATTCACGTTTCGCAATGGCATATCCAGTAGAACACAAGTCAGATGCAGCAAATTGTATCGATGATTTCGTAATAAAATGTAGAAACACGTGTGGAAAAGATGAAAAATTCTGCCATCTAGATTGTGATCAAGGTACAGAATTTACCAGCAGCAAGACAAAGGAGGTGTTAGACAAATACGGAGCAGAGCTCAGAACAGTATGTCCTTACACACCACAATTGAATGACATAGCTGAACGGTATAATCAAACCATTCAGAAGATTACGAGGGCATTGATGTTCGATTCAAGATTGCCACCAAATGCTTAGGATTTGGCGCTCAAAACCGCAGTACTCCTATACAATCTAACGCCACACAAGTCCATCAATTTCAAGTCTCCGCTGTTAATGCTGAATCCAGAACAAAGAGTACGTATAAATCAAATCAAAAGATTTGGTTGTATTGCGTATACCAAAGTGCAAGGCAAACAGGAAACAAAGTTAGACAAGTTGTCAAACAGAACAGTGTTAGTAGGATTCACCGATACAGGCTACCTACTTCTATGTCCAGAAGACGGTAAAATCTACGAAAGTCGAAATATGGAATTTATCGAAAACAGAGTTTTCGGTGATGTATACAAGCCAAAGGATATTAAGAACTGGACGATGACAAATGATCCGATAAATGAAGAAACCTGGTTGACAGATTTAAAGAAGATGAGATAGAACAGATTGAAGAAGCACCGATACCCAAGAAAAGAGGAAGACCACGAAAAATAAATCAGAAACAAACTTCAGATCCCGATGTGCAAAATAATGCAGAAGGCCTAACAGCATATGGCATGTTTGCACTGTTGACAACAATAAATGGTGATCCTAAAAACTACCGAGAGGCAGTTACAGCAGCAGTTAAATAAGGAAAGAGAAGCCTTAGAAAAGAATCAAGTGTTTGAAATAGTCAACAGAACAAATAATGATGGTAAAAAAATGAATATCCTGGATTCAAGATGGGTATTCAAGTGTAAAAATAATGGTACCAAGTATCCAGACTACAAAGCAAGAATAGTAATAAGAGGATTCAAAGACTCTAATCTGTATGATCTGTGTGAAACTTATGCTCCAGTTTCAAGACTGGCGCTAGTCAGAGCAGTGTTGGCAATAGCCAATAAACACGACTATGGTTTCTAAGATCATAAAAATCAAAGACAAACTAAAGTTTGGAAGTTGCGTAAATCTCTGTATGGTTTGAAGACGAGCCCGAAGAATTGGAATCTACACTTTACAGAATTTGCAAAGCAACTAGGCTTTGAAACGAATAACAGGGATCCATGCTTGTTTGTATATTCAAAAGGCAAAACATGTATTATAATGTTGCTCTATGTCGATGACATACTGCTAACAGGTAATGATAAGAAACGAATGAATGACGTATAGCAAGAACTGAGTAAAATGTTCGACATGAAATTCTTAGGGGAACCCAAAGAGTTTCTAGGGATAACAATCACTAGGAACAGGAAAGATAAGACGATCAAGTTAGATCAAAACAAGTTTATAGCAAAAATGCAAACAAAATTTGGTTATGCACAAGCTAAAGGACAGTCAACTCCAATGGTGACAAATCAAGTACTGAATAGACAAAGAAAACAGAGAGAGAATGAGTCGACAAATGAACAAGTTGTAAATCAACGACAGTACAGATAGTAGGGTCTCTCATGTATTTGATAACAGGTACAAGGCCAGATTTGGCCTATGCAGTCAACGTACTGAGTAGACACCAACAAAATCCAACTCAAAACGTATGGAAAATGGTTTCGAGAGTATTTAAGTATATTGCCTATTCAAAGAATTGACAATTAACATACAAAGGTCTGAATGAGGGTATGGAAGCTTACTCGGACGCAAGCTTTGCTGACCGCAAAAACTCACTTACTACAAGTGGTTATGCAATCACACTGTATGGAGATATGATAGCATGGAGAACTCATAAGCAATCTTATGTAGCTTTGTCAACGTGTCAAGCTGACTATGTAGCTCTAAGTGAATCATGCAGAGAATCGATAGGAATATGTCTATCATTAAAGGTAATACCAAAACTAGTAAGTTTTCCAGCCATCTTATGGTGCGATAACAACGCTGCGGTTGCGTGCACAAAAATGGATGGAAGTAATAAGCTAAGACATATGACAGAGGTGCACGAGGATTATGTTAAGCAATGTATAGAAAAGGGCTATGTAACAGTAAAGTGGATTAAGTCAGAGGAGCAAAGAGCCGACATTTTTACTAAGCCTTTGCCATCTGATAGCCATAATAAATTATCTAATTTACTTCTAGGAAACTAACAATATTCTCTATGTTACAGATTAAAATTGACTTCTCTCATTCAACTAAGCAGATGCGCAGCGAAAGACGAGATTCAACTCAGCACCGGGATGAGTCCTGATGAAGGCTGCCCAAACATCGGTAGTTGTCGGGAGGGAGTGTTGGAATTATAGCGCCAACCACCGACGCTAGCGCCCTCCAAAACTCATCCCCACTACGAGCTGCACTGCGGAGTTCGGCGGCGCTCTCCGCTCGCCGCCTCACTTCTCGTCTAGCTCTCGAGCCGACAGGTCGCCTCTCGCGACACACGTTATATATATATATATATATATATATATACGTTTCTCTAAGTTCCTGTTCAGAATAAATCACGCTCACGTTTACTTTAAAACCTAGTATTTTTATTTACGGTTCCTTACTTGCCCGCGATTAGATATCTGCTATATATCAACATTTTGGCATTCGAAGAAATGTTATACCTGATAATATGGCACATATAAACATGGTTTTATGTTACTTACATTATACCTGAATATATTTATTAGTTTAATTCATTTTTTAAACAATTCGGGAAAAATATAAACAAAAAATTGAATTTATCATTTTTTGACTATTTAAGGTGTAACCGTCCCCTTAACAAAACTTAATTTTATCACTATTGCAATATATATATTAGGGTGTATCGAATTTTTGTACGCACTTTGGTGACTTGTAATAGTGTAGAAATTTTAGTAGTTATATCAAATAGAACGTCTGTAAAATTTAGGCGCATAAAGTCAATTGCTTACGCTCTGTCCAAAGTCAAATAGTCCAAAATTACCACATTTACGTTTGAAAAAATTTTGTTTCGATTCTTCAAACAAATTTAAGAAAAAAAGGTTCTAATACATTTTTTTGTAAAATGCATTCCTTTTGTTGATAAATTATTGAAGTTTTAGAAATTAAGGTTGAAAATATTGAATTCAACACTTCAATGATTTTTCAACAAGAATGAATGCATTTTACAAGAAAATGTATAAGAACAGTTTTCTCTCAAATTTGTATGAAGAATCGAAAAAAAAAAATTTTCAAACGTAAATGTGGTAATTTTGAAAAATTTATCATTTTTGGCGACCTTAGACAGAGTGGAAGCAATTTACCTTATGCACCCAAATTCTAGGGACGTTCTATTTGATATAAGTACTAAAATTTCCGCATTATGACAAGTCGCCAAATTGTGTACAAAAAAATCGATACGCCCTAATATATATATATATATATGTACCTGACTCTCAAAAAAAATTTTGGCACGATTCCTTCATTTGGCTTCGAGTTCTAGCTGGTCAAAGTTGAGGTTTTAAGCAATTTTTTGCCTATTTTCAATTATTTCTAGCTTATAAAGGATGCATTTGTAACTAAAACTATCCGAATACTTCTTTTCGTGAAATTTTTTGAATTTTTCAATAAAAATACTTTTAATGCCCTATATATATATATATATATATATATATATATATATATATATATATATATAGAAAAATTTTGGACTATTTGACTTTAGACAGAGCGTAAGCAATTGACTTTATGCGCCTAAATTTTACAGACGTTCTATTTGATATAACTACTAAAATTTCCGCACTATTACAAGTCACCAAAGTGCGTACAAAAATTCGATACACCCTAATATATATGTATTTTAACGTATTTTAACCAACCGACACCAGGAGCGAGGTGAATCGCAGTAGTTTTACTATTACAAAGCTTTCTCTAGAAAAGCAAAATACGATTATGTGCTTACTGTAAAAAGAGATTCTATGAAACTGAAAATTAAAGAAGACATATGTTATAACATAAGTAAAATTGTGATCCACTCATGTCATAATGTTTACTTTATTTATACTGATGCATTTGAATTTATTTTTGAAAATTATAGTAGTATGCTCATGATATAGGTCTATAGGGAAGCAATATGTATGAAACACGATCAAATAAATGTACATACATGCTTTTTGATATTATCACTAAAAAAAAAGCCATTTTAACTGAACTCGCACCAGTAATCCGTCATTGTACGAAGACTCCCCAAGATTACCGTAGAGTTCAGCAGTTTTAAAGAATCAGTTCGGTCGTTTTTGCTGGTGTCCCGCGTAAGTGACCAATTTTACGAGTCGCGACTCGCAAAAACTACCAGTGGTACACCGTTGTTCTTACTGANATATATAGAAAAATTTTGGACTATTTGACTTTAGACAGAGCGTAAGCAATTGACTTTATGCGCCTAAATTTTACAGACGTTCTATTTGATATAACTACTAAAATTTCCGCACTATTACAAGTCACCAAAGTGCGTACAAAAATTCGATACACCCTAATATATATGTATTTTAACGTATTTTAACCAACCGACACCAGGAGCGAGGTGAATCGCAGTAGTTTTACTATTACAAAGCTTTCTCTAGAAAAGCAAAATACGATTATGTGCTTACTGTAAAAAGAGATTCTATGAAACTGAAAATTAAAGAAGACATATGTTATAACATAAGTAAAATTGTGATCCACTCATGTCATAATGTTTACTTTATTTATACTGATGCATTTGAATTTATTTTTGAAAATTATAGTAGTATGCTCATGATATAGGTCTATAGGGAAGCAATATGTATGAAACACGATCAAATAAATGTACATACATGCTTTTTGATATTATCACTAAAAAAAAAGCCATTTTAACTGAACTCGCACCAGTAATCCGTCATTGTACGAAGACTCCCCAAGATTACCGTAGAGTTCAGCAGTTTTAAAGAATCAGTTCGGTCGTTTTTGCTGGTGTCCCGCGTAAGTGACCAATTTTACGAGTCGCGACTCGCAAAAACTACCAGTGGTACACCGTTGTTCTTACTGAACAGTCGTTACGGTGGCAGAACGGTTAAAACTACCGAACTTTACAGCAGAAACGACTGTGTTTTTTTTTCAGCGTAGACAAATGTGATAAAGGATATTATAAGCAAATGCAAGAAAAAATTTTATAATGCAAATTATAAAAGTGAAATAGGCTTACTATAAAAAAAATAAAATATTGATATATTAAAAACACATTATTGACGTTTGTTTACAAAAAATAAATAAACGCATTAAGCATACTGCACTTAATTTACAGTACGTTCATGGCAGTACCTTTTGGGTGGTGTGAAAATCTATCAGCACTTTCTAAATTGCATATTTAATAGTCTGACTGATTGAACATATATTATATCCAAATGGGGTATTGACGAGCGAAGCGAAAAAGGGGTATATATATCATGGGGCGTCCAAATAACGGGAAGTTATACTCAGAGCAAGCCAAAATGAAGGGAAGGCAGAGTGAGCGAAGCCAAAATTAGGGGGAGCCAGAAACAGTAAAATTATGTAAAAATTGTCAATTATTAACCCAATAACAAAAGTTGGGTTAAAAATCACGTGAAAAGAGGCAGAATTTTAACTCAATAACATACACTGAAGGGGGGCTGATTTCTAAAACGGTGGCGGCAAAGATATTTTATTAATATAGAAAGATATTAATAGTTATTAATAGTTTCAATTAAATTAATATTGTTTTTCTTATTTTTTCACTCCTTGCAAGAAAAAAAATATTTTATTAACGATATTCTAAAAAGCAAAAAATTATTAATCGTAATGAATACGAATTTTTTAAAATTTGTAAAAGTTACCAGACATTGTCAATATATTTTTGTTACTGGTCAAAAAATCAAATTTCAACGATGATATAAAAAACATAAAAGTAAATAACTATTTATAACTTATAGGTGCGCTAGCATAATTAAATTTGTTTAGCTCCCAATAACTGATAGAGCTACTTTAGGTCGGTTATTTCGTGTACATTTGTGTGTATTTTAAATTAATCACAACAAAAGTTATAGAAAATTGCACTTTTTATATTGTTTTGAATTAGGACCTATTTTTATTATAGAGGTCTATTTTAGGATTAAATTCACATAAAATTTTGTTTTTGTAGGGATATTGGGCGCAACTTTTTGATCACTTATAAAATCAACATTTTACATTCATGCAGGTTGGTTTTTTAAATAGTGGGTCATTTTGCGCCATTTTTTTTTTTTTTTTTTTGTAGTAAATGGATTATAAAACATGTACATATTGTGGATTTAAATTTTCATTGCGTGAATGAAAGTGAAGCCAAAAATAGCTGCGGGTATCCGTATTAGGTGCGCCTTTTCTACACACCCAAACATCGTCGCTCCATACAAAAAAAAATTTGCTACAAAGAGTAGCAAACTTTAATTATGCCGTGAAATATAGCATAACTCAAGGATTAACCTGCGATTTTGGTACTGTGTGACGCTCGTGTATGTATTTACATATAAATTTGGTAATAAATTTACATCAGAATAACAGTTTTAGAAACTTTTACTCAGAATGCAACTTAATAAAAACTTTTTTATGCTTCAGTTTCTTATACTTACACCTGGCATTATTTTAGATTCCACGTCCTGCATAATATCATCCCAAGGTTCAGGATCCACAGGTGGTTCGGCGGGCAACATAGGCCTTAAATAACCAGGATCAACATCTGGAGTTACTCTTCGATCTCCAATGTCGCTCATGAACTTACAAATGTACTCTACCATTTCTTTGCCACGAATACGAAACTCCTGAATACTCATACCCGGCTGCGGCGCATTCATAGCTTGAGTATTATTTTTCTTTATTTATGGATCAACAAAAAACCACGTTTGATAAATAGCAAGATGGATTCAATAGTTTTTCATTTAATTTTATATTTTTATTGGTAATAATTAAAACGATATAATTCGGTTTTCGCGTTTAGTTTTTATATTATGATCGTTAATGATTTATAGAAATATGCATGAGCGTCTGATGATGTTCACGCGTTGAAGTTCCAAGAGAGACTCAGGGATGTTCATTGAGCACTAGCAACTTGCGTCGCTGCCATCGTCTTATTCACGCCTTCGGAGAGGCAGCATTTAGCCCTGCGCATTCGTGCGACGCATAAAGTTAGATCTTTTATTTAATATTTCTTTACTTTCTCTTTAATAGTTATCTGACAAAACTATAATTTCATCTAGACTAACAGAACTTAATTTATTAATATAGTTGTAAAAGACAGTGTTCACCCTTCCCCCTCCCAATCCTGTAACATTCTCTCACACAGAACACCAGTTTGAATTTCATGACTGATCTCTTTTCATTGAATTAAGAAATCGACTATACTCTATCCCCTTTCTCCTATCGCCCCTTATACCATCTTCATTGAATGTTCTATTTATCTTTGTGCCTTCTTACTTGTTCTATAAACTTATTGATCTCTGAGACTAGTTTTTTTTCTAGTAGAAATAAATATAAAAATAAAATATTCTAGTTACCTATAAACATTTTTTTATAACAATGCAATTTAATATTTAACACACTGAGAGAAAAATTTGGTAGTTCCAATTAAATTTTCATTGAAATAATTAAATCTGTCAAATTGAAAAAATTTGATAGATTTTACAAAATCAATCGCGATTTTTCACCAATGAAATATATACATTGTATTAAGTAAATCCGTTCTTACTTCAATTAACTAGTTAATTCAGTTTTTTCAAAAATCGAAAGCAAATAATGAATAAATTTGTTCGATCAACAAAATAGACTATTAAACTGAATAAATATATTATTGAATCAATTTGATATTTAGTGTGTAGAAACAAATAATTAATTGCAAGATAACCTATCGTCTATGTCTCAAAAAATTGATTCAATAAAACCATATAAAATTTAATAATTTTAATCTAATAATGGAATTAAAGTAATAATAGTACTTCACTTAGCGTACGGCGTGTCATAAAAGTGACTCTCGCACAAGTTTGATTATCATCCTCATACATAAACACACACTCGTGCAAGATTAACTTTAGCGCACTAATATAGAAAAGTACTATTATAACAGGCCGTGCACTAAGAGCCACTTTTACGCACGCTTGTGAAAACAAGCGTCAGCGAAAGAAGCACTTACCGTGCGTTTCGTCATTAAATATTGTTTGATACGAGTACAATGAAGTCTTTATTTATTCAGTTTAATATTTCACTAGCAGGGTCACCTTACTCCTAACGTCGCTCGGTTGATGTTAGGTATAAATGTTTATAGCTCCGAGGAATATTTAAAGAAAATGATATTGTAATGATATACACAAAAAATTAAAAGGTTGTGCGAGTTTGATTATTTTTCTGTGCATGTTAATAACATAATGTGTAATGAGTTACAAATGTAATATAATAGTATGTATGTATGTCAATTAAAACGAAATTACATATTAAAAATAAAGTGAGATTAATCGAAGTAAGTCGAGTTTATAACAATATTTTTGCAAACATAATATAACACAAACTCAAAATTGTTATGTTCAATGATGGGCTCAGTTTAATATTTATGAAACAGGCATGGTGAGATACATAGTAAGTACATAAGAATGGTTTGTATCTGATCAATATATTATTTAAGTTTTTAGTTAGCAATTATTTGATTCAGAACTTAATTGATCCCAACAATTCTGTATTTGTTATATTATGAATAAAATAACATTATAATATTACTATAATATTGTATAACTTATATTATTTAATATATTATAATTTACTTTATCCGATTGATCATATTTATTTTTAGATCTGTAATTGTGTTTCAATCGAAATTATTATGTTACATACGATTATTGACATGCGCTGTAATATAGAATAAATCAAACTCGGCTATCAGTTTCCTTTTGTTGAAAGTTAATATTTTTGAGATATAACATTTTTTTTCAATCAAACTTATTAGAAGTATCTGAAATATGGTCTAGAAATAAAATGTATGTTTTATAAACAGTTTTAATTACAAACAAAACACAGTTAATGGACTCGACATTGACAATTTTTGAATCATAAATGATTTTATGTGATCGAACTATGTAAAAATGTAGTTCAATTAATGAATAAAAAAATACATTAATTGAAGTTTCTCATTAAGTTATTTTTTATATATTGCAACTGCAGAAAATTCTCAAATTTTCAGTTTGCGTGCTCCGCCTCAATCAATTACGTCAGTGACGTAAGCTCGCGGCGCGTGATTAGATTAATACGCACTATTCTATTATTTGCACGATAAAGATATGAGAGGCTTCACATGTTGCTAATATATATCTAAAAAATCTAAACCATACATTGTGAATTACGATCAATAAACGAATGCATTTACCGATAATCTATTGTACTCATTTCATCGCCCCGATATTTTCGCAGCGATCGTGAACTTAACACCTCACGAAGAACAAAACCACTGACTCTCACATATAACATTTGTACGATAATATGCATATATTACAATAGCAGTCCGCGCATGCGTACAAATATTTTATAGGATAATATATATATAGATTGTTTTAGTCTGTGACAATATGTATGTACAATATGTATAAAATATTTAACCTTCAAATGGTCTTTGAAATCACACGATTTTTGGCATTTTATCTTAAAATGACCTTCTAAAGGTCATGAAAAATACATATTTTGAAATACTGTTTCCAACGTTAAATTTCCCGTTGTCCAAATAACCTTTGCTCCATGGTTAAAACAGTGCGAGGCAAGGAGACTCACTTTAAACAAGCACCCCATCGTGAGAGGCAAGGGGACTCTCGTTAAACAAGCACCCCAAAGGAAACAGACCTTACTACGTCCACGTCGTTGTTTCTGGGTAACGCTAAACGTAAGGACAACCTCTTACAGGTCAATATTATTAAGGTTTTTGTCACATTAGGGTTGAATATTGCTAATAAAAGAACTCTTACTACAATTATGCTATCAGAAAATGCTATCAAATAGCAAACACAGGACTTTTTAGTTTTTGAACTTGAAATGACCCTCTGAAAGTTCGTGAAAAAAAAATTAAATAGGGGTGTAACAAAAATGAGGGTTCCCGTTTAAAATAAAACACCTTAACCTTCAATATTCATGCAAAAATGGGTTTTCTGTTATATTACCTTGAAATGACCTTCTAAAGGTCATGGAAAATAATTAGAAATGTGTTTTCCGACGTAAAATTTTCCGCTCTTTCTGAATCCGGTGTCAAAAATAGGGGTTCCCATTTAAAGAAAAACACTCTGACCTTCAAATGACCTTCTAAGGACTTCAAAGGTCAAATCTAATATCACCAAAAGGTGGCCCCTTTTGCCACTAACAACTTTCACCTGAACATTTTTTTTTAATAACACCTCGGAACAGAGTAATTGGGGTTTATAGATTAAAATGACCCACCCTATATATATGTATATATATAGAATTATTAGCACTAATGAAAAATTATCTAATGAAGAATTCAATGAAATAACTAAACAAAAGCATCTTTTCTAAATATATTTTCAGTGACAAAACTGAAATTTGCGAGATCAGTAAAAGCAATAATAGTATCTTAAATACAAATTTATTTAAATATAATAACATAAAAAATTGTTTTTATATGCTCAGTCGCTAAAAATTAAGTTTGAGACCTCCATAAAACAAATTAGGAATACATTTTCTTCCTATAAACAAAATATATCACATTTCCCTTACATAATTTTTTACATAACAAAAACTCGTTTTTAACTTAATCATTTTTAGTCGTTAGAATCACCTTCCGAAAACATAGCTTCGTCGTCACACTTTTTTTTATTAACGAATGCTTGTTGCTCTTTTTGTTTTGATAAACTTTTTAAGTCTCGTCTTCCTTATCACTTTATTTTTTATCATTTTTGGGTTTTTCTTCTTTATATTCTTTATCTTCCTGTTCTTCATAATCTTCTTATTCTTCTTCTTCAACATTTTCATCTCCTTCTTTGTCCTCATTTTTATCTTCTTCTTCGTCTTCATTTTCATCTTTATCATTATCCTCCTTTTTTGTTAAACTATGAATGATATTTTCTGTGTGGCAAAACACTTTGTCATGTTTTGTACTAAATTTAAAGAAACATTTTTGAATAACTAACCACAAATACTCATTTTTACATGGATATTTTGCAACAAAAACGTGGAATGAACTGAAACATGGTCTGAAGGCCTCCAACAAAGAAGACAAGTTGTAAAGTGTTTTACCAATAGAAACATAAAATCCGCGTAATTCTGCTTTGGATGGTCCAATAACAATTATGTAGGGTTGTACCGTTAAGTTATGATTATGCGCAAACTCAGTACGCTGATGCCTAAGATCCTCTATATCACTCACAAGCTAAAAATCAAAATTCAATTTATAATATAGAATAAACAAAATTATTAATCAGAATGGAATTTATTAGCACATAAAATGCAAACTTACTGCTGTGTATTGGACGATGCTGTTAAAGCATTCTGAATACGATACTTTCAGTTTCTTCCCAATTGTTTGCTCTTACTTTTTAAAACTATCTTAGATGGTATTAAATGACACAGGAGTTCTAACTCTGCTGTAATGCAAGTATCTGTAATAGAATACATAATTAAGTCTTGATGTATAATATGCAAAAAAAGATGTCGGATAGGCGATGGATGTACATCGGGTCTTAGCAACGATCCCGTTTAGATAACAATAGTGCTTACAGAGAAATTTCTTACAGAGAGGATCAAGGTAAGTGTAAAATATGTTTGGTGTCTAATGATATATAATATATTAATAAGAAACATAAAAAGTGAAATGTTACATGAAAATTAAAATATAAAACATGTGAAAGTGGGACGTGAAAAGATGTAACAATAATATGCGTTAATAACAAAGACGATTTCTATACAAATTCTATGTGGTACAAAAAAGGCTCTTGTGTGATGTTAATAATTTGACCTACCTGCCGATTCATTTGGAGTATTTCTTAATTTCTTCAGTTTTTTAGCTGTTTCATTTTTATTATTTATTTCCGTTATTTCTACTATTGATTTTACAAAACTTGAAAAACTGTCATTTGTTATTAACTGTTTTGCCAAATTTAAGCTTCCAAAATCGGCATTGATTAAACAATGAGCCTCTGGCTACCGTAGTATTTTCCAATTGTTGAAAATGTCTTCCAGGGAGAAATCATCTCTACGAATCATCTGCATCCTTCTGTTAAAAGTAACTTTCCAATGCTCCATAACAAAGGGATACTTACGCCACGAATTTAAGCCACTCAGTGTTATAAATTTAATTCTATTTGTTACCGTCATCAGCGTCTACTTCTATTGGATCATCTACTTTATCAGCGAATTTATCAATTTTTAATTGTGGTTGCAGATTTCTCCATTTTATCGGTATTTTTCCTGTAGATAGTATCGATTTGTGCTCTGCATTATCTTTTTTCGTACAGGTCATTTGTAATGAGTCTTCAACTTTTCTGTTGAAAAAGTTTTACAAATGTTTTGTCCTACATTTTTGAAAATTGTATTCGTTGGTCTAATCAACATTAACTACTTACACAATATTAACTACTTTCGACCTATTTATTTCGGTAAGAAATTGTTTTATTTTGTAGTTTTCCACAATAACTATTCCTTTGCTTGATTTATTTAATGTTTCTTCGATTAGTGATAACAAATGCTTTATTACGTCTGTATCAAAGATTTCCTTTGTGGTATTTATTCTTATTTTTTTGGTCACTGGGACTTCACTGCCTTTTGAGCAATTAAGCAAAACGTAAATATAGTGCAGAATATATAATATTATCATATTAAGAAAATTAATTAAGATTACATTTTCTCTCTTTTTTTCAAGCACTTTCTTGCATTTTTGTCGAAAGATTATCCTGTATCCTATTGGTGGGATCAACTCAGAAAGTTCACTATTGCTTAGTAGCGGAAAAAGATCGACACTGAGCTTATGTTCTTGAAAAAGCGGTAAAACTATTTATAAAAGCAATTACTATAATTAACACTTGATAAATGAGCAAAGAACTTACTGATAAAATTATCAACGAATTTCGTTAAATCCCAATCACATGGCAATTTTTTCATTTTGTCTTTATCAGTTTGAGACATTTTTGCAAGTTATATATACTTCTGCGGTTCAAACAACGTGAGTACACACTCGTAATTTAGTCAGTACGTAAACGGAAAGAAATGTATCACTAAAAATTTCTATATTTTCTCCTAATCGGGAGACAAACTCAACCTATGCAGAAGATATAGTATGTTTGTGAGAATATTTACTATACATTCATCAAAAATTGCTATACCAGTATACTAAAAATTGCACTACGCTTTGACTCGCTGTGTTCCGTCGGTAAAAAATTACCGACAGAGCTAAAAAATTCATCTTTACTCAAACCGATGACAGGAATTCGCTTGATCACTTACTGACACTAGGGGGCGACTCATAAACTCCACTTGCAAGTGACGAAAAACTGTACGGTTAGTATATAAGGAACTTCCAGATCGGAACATAATATTTTTTTTTACGTGGCATTTGGAACTCGAAAGTTCATCGCCTCATCCACGCAAGCCTTCCACGCTGCCCTATCTTGTGTCAACCCCACCCAAGATGCACCTCTCCGATCGACACCCACCCGTCCTATTTCTACTAGATCGGCTTTTACGTTGTCCTCCCATCTACGTCTAGGTCTACCTAGAGGTCGCATTACCATCGGCCTGCCCTTCATGACACGCGCTACCGTACGGTCGTCTCCCATTCTCGCTACGTGCCCTGCCCATCCCAATCTGCGCGATTTTATTATCCTGTTAATATTTGGTGACGCGTACAGATTGTGTAACTCATCATTGTGTAGTCTCCTCCGTTCCCCGGTTTCCTCATCTTTCTTCGGCCCGTATATTTTTCGCAAGACTTTATTTTCAAATACCCTAAAATGGTTGTCCGCCTACTTAGTGAGAGCCCACGTTTCGCACCCATACAGAACCACCGGCAGTATTATTGTCCTGTATATTCTTATTCACGGCGTAGAAGCAAGCATTACCCGAATGGAGTCTCTTGTTTATTTCGACATTAATCTCGTTTCTATCATTTATGGTCGTACCCAGATACCTGAATTCGCTAACCTTTTCAAAAGTAAAATCCCCAACTCTGAGATCTCCCTCCCCTCTGCAGATGCCTAGTTTATCCACAATCATGTACTTTGTTTTTGATTCACTAACTTCTAACCCTGTATACTCTGCCGCTTTTATGAGGATTTCCGCATTTCTTGCTACCGTTTCCCTACAATCCCCCAGTATATCCAAGTCATCTGCGTAGCCTAGTATCTGCGTTATTCCATTAAGCGTTGCGCCCAGCTGGCTAACCTGCATTTTTCTAACGACATACTCTAACGTTAAGTTGAACAGAACCGAAGAGAGCCCATCCCCTTGTTTTAAACCATCGCGTATCGTGAAGGGTTCTGATATATTACCGCCTACTCAGACCTTTCCCGTGCTTCCGTTCAGACATATTTGAATCAATCTCACGAGTTTTTTCGGTACACCGAGAAGTACTAGAATTTGATACATTTTGCTTCGCTTAATAGAGTCGTACGCTTTTTTAAAATCTATAAATAGTTGGTGTATGGTTTCGCAAAATTCCCACTTTTTCTCTAACAACTCTCTTATGGTAAACATTTGATCGCTCGTCGATCTGTTGCGCCGAAATCCGCACTGATAATCTCCTACTATATCTTCCGCGAATGGAGTGAGTCTAGCTTGTATTACGTTTGACAGAACTTTGTAGCACGTTGCTAAAAGTGAGATACCCATATAGTTCTTGCAGTCTCTCTTATCCCCCTTTTTAAAAATCGGTATAATGATAGATTCGTTCCAATTTTCGGGTATTGTTTCATTTTTCCAGATGGCACATACTAGTTTATAGATTTTGAAAGTGAGCTCGACGCCCCCATATTTGAGTAACTCAGCTGGTATAGAGTCATTTCCCGCGGCTTTGTTGTTTTTTAGTTTTTTAATCGCGGCCTCGACTTCTTGGTAGCTCGGTTCCTCCACGTGGAGTTCAGCAGTGTGAATTTCGTCCCCTAATTCTTCGCTATTTTCGTGCACGTTTAATAATTTATCGAAATAATTTTTCCACAGCGACAGTAATTCGTTATCATTTGTTACGAGGTCCCCGTTTTCGTTCTTCATCAATTGCGCTCTACTCCTAAAACCCTTTCTGATGGCGTAAATCCCTCTGTACATTTCGCGTGGGTTATTTTCCTTACTGTTAGTTTCTATTCTTCTAATAAGATTCTTTTGATACTCCCGCTTCTTATTTCCGTAGATCGCGCTCGTCTGTTTCCTTACGTTAGAATACTCTTCTACGGTCCTATCGCTTCTATTTTGTAAGCTATCTAATTTAGCCTTTTTGCGTCTTTCAAACCAGAGTTCGCACTCTTCGTCAAACCATGGTTTGCTCTTTGGCTTTTTCTTTTTACCCAGTACTTTGTTCGCGGCCTCTTTTACCGTTTTTTCGATGTCCCCCCATAAGCTATTCGGTTCGTCATTCCCCTTCGGCGATGTGTTTGCTTCTTCAAGTGCCTGAAACCTGTTATTAATTTCTATCTGGTACCTAATTCGCTCTGTTCTATCTCGTAGCTTCTCAATATCGAAGCTTTCTACCTTGTTTGCTCGCTTACTATTTTGATTCACTATTAGTCTAGCTCTTAATTTGGCTACTACTAGGAAGTGGTCCGAGTCGCTATCTGCCCCTCTGTAAGCTCTTACGTCGAGAACGTTAGTATGACGTCTTTTTTCAATGAGGAAATGATCAATTTGGTTCTGCGTGGCTCCGTCCGGCGATGTCCACGTTGCCTTGTGTATGTCTTTGTGCTTAAAACACGTAGTTTTGATTATAAGATCTTTTGCCGCCGCGAAATTTATGACCCTAATATCGTTATCATTGTTGGCTTCGTGCAGGCTTTCCATTCCTATAGTAGGCCTAAACATTTCCTCCCTACCTATTTTAGCATTGAAATCGCCTAATACTATTCTTGTGTCGTAAGACGCGAACTGGTCGATTACCTGCTCTAAAGTTTCGTAATAGAGATCCTTAGCTTCTTCTTCTTTGTCCTCCGTAGGACAGTGCACATTAATAAATACATATCTATACCATTCACCTTCGATAATGATGTACGAGAGCCTCTCATTGACGGATTTGAAACTTTTAACCGAATGTATGATGCTTTTGCTTACGAGAAATCCGGTGCCTAGAAATCCCCCACTCCCGGCCCCATACAGGTACGTGAAGTTACGCGATGCTAGTACTCCGCCATCTGGCCACCACGATTCCTGTATTGCTACCAAATCTAGATTGTACCTATCAGCTTCCTTTACGAGTTCTTTAAACGCGCCTGCTCTATATAGACTGCGAACATTCCAAGTTCCGACCCTTAAGTCCCTTTTGGTTCGGATTTGATTTTTTTGACAGTGTCAATTCGTCGTCAGACACACTACGGTTTCATTCTCGCATCCTAACGCCCCCTGCAAGGCAGCGCGCCTTCGCTGGCATCGTTACCGTATAAGACCAGGTGACGAATCATTCTACACATCCCCTTTCGGGACAGTTGTGATCGCTCCCTCATCCTCCTCGGCAGCAAGATTTTTGCCCATTTTTGTAATGTGTGATGAAAGAGATAGATTGAGAGATAAGAGATAATGTGAAGTGTTTTTTGTTGTGGTGCTTGCGTAGTGTTTCTAGATGAATGCGTTCGACAGTGTGGGCTCATCACACCCACGCCTGTTCCTATCGGCTGTCCGCGGCTGCTTATTCAATTTATTCGCAGCTAACCTCTTTCTCAGGGGTTGTTCCTCTATCCGCAACCTAAGGACGCGCTGTGTAGTGGTGATAGACACCCACCCGTCCAATCTGGACGACAACGCCCAAGACCCGCTTAGGGTAGCGGCATTGTAACAGGATCGGAACATAATATACAAATATAAATGCGATTAGTCTAGCGATGCATTGATAGGTTGCGACTTGTATAATAATTAGATTGCGATGTTGTAAATTGGCATATCATGAAATTCTATGCAATGCGACTTCAAGATTAAATGTAACCAATAAATAAATGAAAATTCGCCTGCAACACCCCACAAACACAAATAAGAGAATAAGCACCAACAGGCGACAATATAAAAGGGCCGAAAATATTTTTAAGAAGCTTTAATATCCATAAACATCGATATGCGGTACAGTAAAAGTTGCTATGTAGTATAGTAAAATCTGGTGATCTGAAATTTTACTATACCGTATACTAAAATTTAATATAAGTCGAGTTTGTCTCCTCGTTACTATACAGTATAGTAATTTTTGATGGAAATTGTAGGAATATTTAGTGATACATTTCTCTCCGTGTAGCAGTGGATAGCCACAACAACAGTAAGAAAGCGGCTATGTTTTTCGTAGTGCGCACGTGTCAGGTATGGCCATCTATAAGATGGAATTCTTAACTGTAAATTGTAATATTTTTCGACTTTCGTTCTTGACTTCTCAGTTGCGTATGTGAGAGCATCGCGGAAAGTTCTATTTTATAGCCACTGACGGGCTACAGCATCGGTACGTACGCTATTCAATAATAAAGTCAAAAGGTTGAGTGTTAGTTGCTTATACAAGCTTTGTTAATGTGAGAAGAGAGAGGTGGAATTTTTGAAGTACAGCGTGGTATTGCATGTTCACATGGAATATACCTGCCATGTGCGAACTGCGAAAACCATAGCCGCCATTGGCCGCTTATACGCATTCATATGGTAGAAATCCAGGTGAGTGAATTAAACGCACAGTATCACTATAGAGCGTTGTGTGAGGCGCGTATATGCCCTAGTGGAAATAATTGGGTGTGCCAAAGTTTGCCAAAGTGTGCCATACTGTGCCAAAGTGTGCCAAAGTGTTCAAATTCGGAAATTTGCTGCACTTTGGCACACTTTGGCACACCCCGATAACATGATGTCGGCCGAATGACGGCACTGAGACAGCACGGAATGGGCCACGCGTGACGTCCAGGTACCCCTGCTCCGGGACACGGAAATGACGGCATTGTGCTCAGCACAGTGCTGACACGCGGTGCCAGCATCGTGCCGGCACTTAAATTAAGAAAAAAGAAAAAAATGATACCCCGAGCGGGGATCGAACCCTGAACCTTTCGGTTAACAGGCTGTCACTTTACCACTCGACCACGAACACTTGTCACAAGTCATAGCTAATTGTGTCCTTATGTAATGCGAGCAGCTGTTGATGTTAATAAAGTTGTAAGTTATTGTAATAAACAATCACCAGAATTATTATCAACGCGATAACAACATCGATATTCGCCGCTTATTTCATGTATAGGCGCGAAACCCGCAGGCTGCTATAAATTCGGTAGTTATAAAAGAATAGTCATAATAATATGATTAGTGAAAATTGACAACGAACAAAGTCCGGTGAATAAATTAACAAAATCAGCCGCCTGAACAATAGAATACATTGAAAAGCCTTGTTTCATGAATTGTGTGACCGAAAATTTTCTAAGTTTCGCAGCCAACAAAGCCGGCATTCTGCATTCTGGGGGAATTTCGTTCCGACAGAAAGCTGTCACGGCGAGCAGCACTCCGAGCAGGCATTCTGCTAGCACTCTAACAGCGCCAAATGTTAAAAACTTTTAAACACGGGTCGAAGGCACAATGCCGTCATGGAGCTCCTCAAAATGTCATAATAATGCTGCCATGAGTGCCAACACGGC